>PVIC010014136.1:0-37011 GCA_004025085.1 Thryonomys swinderianus
TATGCCTCCAACTTACTTCTCTTTCAGACTTTCTTGTTTTCACAAATGACATCATCGAATGCCTAAGTCAGAACTTTTGGAGTTATAGTGAAGCTTTCCTTTCTTTGCCTACTGTACTAAAATCACCAGCAAAAGTATTTACTTTATCTTCCTAACCAATATTATTACTGTTATTTTCCACTGGACATTAGCTGTAATCCCTTAGCTATTCCCTCTCTTTCCCCCCTACTGGTTCCACTGAGGTAAGTCTCCCGCCCTGGTTCATTCTTTTCACAGCAAAGTATGATTTCAGAGTCACCTTAGTTAATGTCTCACCCCTCCTTAATGTTACGTGCTGCCTTTGCATTGTACTTGGAATAAAAAGTAATGTGCTGTCTGTATTAAAAATGTTTCATGTTGGGGCCAGAGGGTTAACTCGGTGGTTCTGGCGCCTGCCCCGCAAGCACAAGGTCCTGAGTTCGATCCCCAGTAACCACATACAATGCTGGGCGTGGAGACTCACGCCCACCAGCAATCAGTACCACATACCGCATACCACAGTGACGGGAGTGGTGGCTCACGCCTGTAATCCCAGCACTCGGGCGGTAGAGACAGGAGGATTGCTGAGTTCGAGGCTTGCCTGGGATACATAGTGAGCTCAGGGCGAGCCTGAACTACAAAGCGAGACCCTGTTTCCAAAAAAAAAAATGTTTCATGTAATCTGTCATCCAACAAAATCACCTACTCTTTCGAGTGTAGGCATACTTCTTCAGTATGCTAAAATGGCTATGACTGGTCACAAAAGGAAAAACAAAAAACTTCATTAAAATATAAATCTGTTGCACTTCTAATAAGCTAACTTAATTCTGCACTTTTACTTTATCTTGTAAATCATTTGTTCCTATTGCTGTTAATGGGAATTTACAAGTTGTTTCATTCAATTTCATTTAAACGAATCTTTTCTTTACTGCTTACTCTCTGATGGATATTTTCCTAGATTTGGACTACTGACAATAATTTTCACAAAACAAATATATCACAAAATTTTCATAGCTAGGTCAGAAATCACCAAAATACCTGCAATGTGTCCAGATTTATACACATAGTAATTTTGTGAAGGTGCCTTTTTCTTTAGTAAAGCATCACCTTTTTTCCATATTGCCATTCAGTACCTCAAAATTATAGGCCAATTATAAAGAAAACTTAAAGTAAAAATGTCAATTTATAAAAGAACACACATATGAAAGGAAGTTATAAGCATCTTCAGTAGTCACTAAACATGCAAATTTAAAACTTATGAATTTAGTTTGTCATATTGCTAATTGTAGGTTTAAGGCCTATTCTTAGCAAAAATATGAAAAGTGTCATATTTTTGACATTCACATTGCTGGCCCAAGGAATTATTTGTCAAGAATCATCAATGGTATCATATAACTAGGCTTTATTAATTAATCTTAAACTAATAAAAAGATTAGATACAGGCAAGAATGCTTATGCCAAAGGACTTTTTAGATCATAATTTAGCAGAAGGAAATATGTTTTATAAAAATCTTGACATTACAAGATATAATGAATAAAATATTTCATTTGCATGAATATTTAAAAATTATGCAGAGATTAGGTCATCAAATTAACAGATCTTCATGTCATGTATTCTAAGCTATTTAAACAATTGGTTTATGCTTTATAACTCCAGTCCTGTAAGAAACACATGCAAAGGCATACTTAATAAAATAAACTGTTATACATAAAGCATTAATACTGAAGATATTGATCACAAATATATTACTTAATTTTTTGTATTTTCAGAATTTTGTAATGACATGCATTTTTATAAGATAATGTCTAATGAAAAATTGAGAACATTTGTACATTACAAGTACATAGCTAATGGAAAAATTAAGAGTTCCATGTAATATCCCATCCATATAATATCTCATCCACTACTTAGTTTATATGGGAATGGGCAATTACTAGGAGATGGAAAAAGAAGGTTGACGAGGCAGGAGGCCTGCATAGATATTCATGTATCTGGACCTGCTCCGCTCTCTCTTGTCTCTTTCTACCATCTATTTTCCCAGAGTCCTCTGTTGGGCAGCTTTGCTCTGCTAGGCCCTTGATTATGATATTTCTTCCTCAAACCCAACCCATGATGAACTGAATCCTGTGAGATTATGAGCCAAGGTAAATTCACCCTTTAAGTTATGGGTATTCAGTACTTTTTGCAGCAATGGGAAAGCTACTAGGGTGTTGGCTATCTCTTATCTGTTATTCCAGTCAATAACACAGAATCAATACTTTCAATTCCATGAAATCATAAATACACAGAGCTACACAATCAAGTATTAACCTCATTAACAGAATGTAACAACAAAAAAATACGTGCCTCTTAGATGGAAGAAAGTATTATAGATTGAAATTCATTAAAGAGTGCTTTGAGATATTAATATGAGGAAGGGAGAATGAAGACAAAGGTAATTAGCTCATTTTGAGTGTGCAGATGGTATGTTTATTAATTTTCTCATTTTTGAGACAATATGTGACACTCGGTGTTAAAGGAGAAAAAGTTTGTTGTAGATCACAGCCTGTAGAGGTTTCAGGTCATAGTTGGGTGGCACTAATGCAGCGTGCCATGTCAGAGGGGCTTCAGAGAGCAGAAATAGTTCATGGTAGGTAGAAGGCAGGAAGGCAGCAAAGCAGCAAAGTAGTATGGAAGCAACTGGTCAGATGCAAGTGATAACATCAGTCTACTTTCTGACCCTTATATTCTATCCAGGCTACCCGCCAGGCAGCATTCCCAACCAGGGTTAGGCGACCTTAATCATAGCACTGAACAATAACTCATCCTCAGCATTATATCTTCAATCCCAACATCATGCGTTCTAGATCTAACCATGTCTTCTCTTATGAGCATTAACTTCTAATAATTTAATATATATGTAAAGGCACATCAACTATAAACTACTTTCCAAAATTAAACCATTCCCATTAAATCAGGCCCAGAATAACTAAACATATTGTACATTTATATACTCTTTCTGTACACTTATACATCCATAATGTATTCCCTTTTTGAATATGTCTTTCTCTCTGATAGGCAACAGTGTAGTTTCTGTGAGCTACATAGGATCATCAAATAATGAAACTTAACTTATGTGGTTTCTTGTGTCCTGAATTTATCCTGTAGTATTATCTGTGAAAAGAGCTCACAGGAGATTCAAAAAGGGACTGTCTAAGACTTCAAATTTATCTAAATGCTTTAGAGATGTAATCATGGATGTATTTACAAATACATAGTATACATAGGTTTATAATTCTCTTATTTGGACATTAGTTTAAGATACAACCTTTGTTTTATCATAAAAGCTGAAAAGATCATAAACACAACCAAAACACACACACACACACACACACACACACTTATATGGGTGCTTTTGTTTGTTTTAATATGAGTTGCATTCTCTACATGAATATTCTAGTTAAATCAATCAGACAAAGCTGCACAGGACTCAATTGTAGGTTGGACTATTTGAATAGTTTCTTGAGCCTTTGTGGTCTTCCTTGCCTCTGTGAATTTGTATTTTCTCAGAAACTATCAACCCATCGATTGTAGGGTTGTCATGTATTCTTCTATCCTCCAACCACCTTCATATCTGCTATACTTACATCAGGAAAAATAGTATGTACAAGTTAGTCTTTTTCACTACATACAGCTTACAGCTCCATTAAACCTGGGCATTTTTTTCATCTTTGTATATCTGAAATTATATAAATTTTCTGTTATACACTAGACAGTAGTTCAACATGAATACTTGAATGATTTTCAGACATTCTGATATTCTGAAAATATTATAAAATTTTAAATAATGGAATTGCAATGATAGTATCCCAAGCAACTTGATTACTTACTTTTAGAGTTACACAAGTTTAAAGTTTTTCTCCATCTTATATTTAGCAGAGAAAATTAGCATAATATTAAAATATTCATCAAAAGCAATGGGAATTAAATAAATTAAACACTACTCAGTTTATATTAATATGCAATAAAGTTGAAAAAGTCCATTTTATTTTCATTTGAATTGCAGAAAGAAGAATTACTACTTGACCTATATATAAGGTGTTAAAGAATAGAGCAAGTGCAGACTGGAGATTTAGCTTAGTGGTTCCAGCACCTGCTTCACAAGCACAAGGTCCTGAGTTCGATCTCGATAACCACATACAATGCTGGGCGTGGTGACTCATGCCCACCAGCAATCAATACCACATACAACAGTGCCGGGCATGGTGGCTCATGCCTGCAATCCCAGCACTCAGGAGGCAGAGACAGGAGGATTGCTCAGTTTGAGGCTTGCCTGAGCTACATAGTAAGCTCAGGGCCAGCCTGAACTACAGAGTGAGACCCTGTCTCAAAAAAAAAAAAAAATAGAGCAAGTGCATATATGTGTTGTTATTCTTAGCAGAAGAAGAGAATAGATTTGGACAAGAAGAGAAAATGTGTGGACATGAGTACCTGTTTGTGTCTGTCTGGGTGGAGATTTTCATGGGTTGTTAAACTTATGAGACAGTGTGAGGTTATGTTGTATAAATATATATGTACTACATTTGCTCCTTGTATCAGAACGGACAGGATAAAACCCTAAATTAAATTCTAAGATAAAAACAGATTTCATCTCACTCCACAAAGGATGGCTGGTCTTGTGAAATTAACCAGTAATAAATGCTGGTGAGGGTGCAGGGAGAAAAGAACCCTCTCCACAGTTGGTGGGAATGGAGACTTGTGCAACCGTTGTGGAGATCACTGTGGAGATTTCTCAGAAAACTAGGATTAGAGGTGCCATTTGACCCTGCTATTCCCCAGCTAGGAATATACTCAAAAAAATTTAAAGGAATCATATCACAGCAACATATATGCACCCAGGTTCATAGCAGCACAGTTTGTAATACCTAAATATTGGAAACAACCCAAATGCTCATCAACTGGAGACTGGATAAGGAAGTTATTTTCTTTACTAAAATGGAGTATTACTCTGCCATAATGAAAAAATTTTGAATCATTTATACTCAAATGGACATACATTGAGGACATACTCATAAGTGAAACACATAGGTCACGGATATGTGAATACCATATCTTTCCTCTGGTATGGGAATTTGAAGATGTAAATGAATTCTAGAATGTATGATAGGTATTTTCAAATAGAAAATATTAAAAGGGAAAAATATTAGAAGGGATTCTTTTTAAAATATTAAAAGAGAAAAGGGTAAGTAATAGGAGAGAAAAATATGATGTTAAAGAAAAAAAGCATATGTATACAGGGGTTTTGAGTGGTAGGGTGGGTAGGGGAATGAGTATAAATGAGAATTAAATCATGCCATATACTAGTACAAATTCCCAATTTTTGAGTGTGATCATGATGTTAATGTAAAAGGTACCAATAAGTAATTCAATTTTTAAAAACAGATACATTAAGCAATACGTGCAATTATTTGCCATCACCTTGTAAATGTATTTGGAAGGGAGAGAATGACTGCACTCTAACTGAGAAATTCTAATCTTCCAGTTTGCTAGATATTTTGGTGGTTTTGCTTCTTTGCGAGCATGAAGGTAGCCTTTTTCCTAGAACGCTACACAAACAAACATCCTTATACAATTTGTTGTCTGTCCTGTAGTATAAATAGCAATTTTATAAGTATTTCATCAGTGTTGTTGGTAAACTGTGTAATGAGTTCATCCCTTGAATTCCCCTTCACTGAGCTATGACTCAGCAACTTCAGGTGGACATTTCAAATCTTTGCAGATGTGACAGTTCTCAAACATACATTATAGAAACCTGAATTAAGGTCTGTCATCAAATTAAAAGACATTATTTACTATTTGCATTCACTCCCTTTCTCAGCCTCATTGAGTTCATGCTTTGACTATTGCTTCAAGAAATTTTTAGATCATCAGAAAAGGATGCTTGCTTCAGCACTAGATCCTCAGAAAAGAGATTAGAAAAGCAAATAATTGGTTCTCTGGCCTCTTTGGTAGCCTCCAAAGTTTTTTTTATGGTTAATGAATACATTTTTAATTAATATAGTTTATCCTTAACAAAATTTGACTATAAACAAAAAAGTATGAGTGTAGGAGACATGTATTATAATTTGATGCAATGCATTTTCTATTCAAACAAATATGTACAGATCATAGATACATGAACTACACACAAACTGTAAACTTTGTAATTCAAGTTTATTGCTAAAATTCATATTTAATTTTTAAACTCTCTTTTCCACAAATGTTTGTGTCTCTAGCAAATGTCAGCAAGAGTATATAGCTTCTTAAAAGAAAAAAATAAATAAATATGCAAAAGTCTACTCTGGATTTTCTCTTGGCTTCCAAGAAAATATAAAGAAAGGCAAAGATTTAAATTCTCATTGTGTACGAATGCCTACAAGTCATTAAATGATAACAATTAACTGCTTTATGTTTTCAAATTGGATTGTGGTATGTTTACCACCTTCCTACACATTAGAGAAGTCTGCTTTATCTTTCCAAGTTGGATTTTTTTTAATCCAATAAACTGTACATAGCATTGCACAGTGAATTTCTCTTCCAATTAATTTGTCTGTTCTAATTGGTGTGATAGGAGAAGTAACTTATTTAATGCTGCAGGGAGCTACTTAGAATATCTTTAGGGAATTGACCACTTCACTGTGCTTAAAAAGTTTATTATACAGAGGTGTAAATGGGTATAAGCTTTCCTTTCATGTTTTCGACCTTAGTTCTGAGTTGCAGTAGGCCATATTCCTACTGTTAGCCTTAGTAGGATTAGTTTGGGCATTTTCAAAAGAACAATTAATACCTGCTGATATGATCACAGATGGCACCAAAGAGTAAGAGGAACTCATTTTTACAGGGACACTCCTCTCAGGCTTTTATATTGAGAATGCCAGCAAAAAGATGGCTACAAAATTCACTGACAATTAGAGATACAGTATTAAAACTGATATAAAATCAAACTTCTTTTCTAGCTTGCCTAGTTCTGGAGAAAGATGTCCTTTTCCAAGGTCTGCTGGTACTATCTCTGTCAATTTGTGGGTGTTAATTTCTTTGACTGTGTGTTTCCTTACCTACAGAACCCATAATAAGTCCCAGTTTCCGGGGTACTTCTGAGGATTAGATGAGGAATCTATGTAGAGAGCATGGCCCTGTTCTAACATAAACATGAATACATATTGTTCAGTTTTTATTGTATCATGGTGAGTTTATTGTTTAATGTGATTATGACTACAAGAAACATTTAATTGGTATGAACTTAGATATACTTTGTATCTGAGTGAAGACTAACATTCCAAATATTTGGAAATAAGTAATTCAGTAGCAAGAAAGCACAAAAGATCTGAACAGAGATTTCTCTAAAAAACAGATATAGGTGGTGAACAGGTACAGCAAAAAAGAATTGCAACATTGCAAATCATCAGGAAAAATAAATTAAAACTGCAGTGATATGCCACTTCACAACTGTTAGATTAGCTACTGTGAAAAATATGAGTAACAAGTCTGGGCAATGACATGGAAAAAAGAGAAGAAACCCTCACATAGCGTGTGTAAAAATGTAAATTAGTAGCTATCTTAGCCAAGAGTATGGAGATTCTCTAAAATCTAAATATAGGTTGAAATATCATTCATTAATGGTATTTCTGGGATTCCAGAGTAAATGAAACTAGCATATTGAAGAACATCTGTATTCCCGTTTTCCTGTATTCCCTGTTTATTGTGGCATTATCAAAATAAACAGGACAAAGTAGACCTAAGAGGGCAACACTGGATAAATGGATAACGAATATTTTGTATGCAGTCAGTATAGTACTGTATGACCTTAAAAACGAAGACATTTTGTCACTCGAGACAAAATGGATGGAACTGAAGATATTTCACTGAGTAAAATAATCCAGGAACTCAAAAGAAAATTCTGGGGCCGGAGGGTTAGCTCAGTGGTTCCGGCGCCTGCCTCACAAGCGCAAGGTCCTGAGTTCGATCCCCAGTAACAACATACAATGCTGGGTGTGGAGACTCATAGCCACCAGCAATCAATACCACATAACACAGTGCCAGGTGTGGTGGCTCACACTTGTAATCCCAGCACTCGGGAGGCAGAGACAGGAGGATTGCTGAGTTCGAGGCTTGCCTGGGCTACATAATGAGCTCAGAACCAGCCTGAACTACAAAAGCGAGACCCTGTCTCAAAAAAAAAAAAAAGAAAAGAAAATTCTGTATAGTCTAAATTACATAAGGGATCTACAAAAGTCAGTGACCTAGAAACAGAGTAGAAAGATGGCTACGGGAAGTAAAAGGAGTAGGAGGGAGGGATGGTGAACTGGGAGAAGTTGAACAAATGGGGAACAGTTTCCTTTAGATTTCAAGGATATGTTTTAGTGATTTATTGTACTGCATGGTGATGATCATAAATAACATTATATCATATATCTCAAATGAAAAAATGGAATTCAATGTGTTCACCCCCAAAAAATAATGAATATAAAATTCAAATTTTAAATTATGATTATAAATTTTGTCTTTTGATTTTAGAGTGATTATTTTCTTCTATTAGTAAGATGCTTTATTTACAAATTATATTTCTTTGGATAATTTGATAAATTATTTTTAATATACTATTGTTTTATTTTACTCATACCAAAGTTCACTTCAGTTTTCAAATAGTGTCACAGAATTTCTTTTCATTGGGCCAGAGGGTTAGCTCAGTGGTTCCGGCACCTGCCTCGCAAGCGCAAGGTCCTGAGTTCGATCCCCGGTTACCACATATAATGCTGGGCATGGAGACACGCCCACCAACAATCAACACCGCATACCACAGTGCCGGACGTGGTGGCTCACGCCTGTCATCCCAGCACTCAGGAGGCAGAGACAGGAGGATTGCTGAGTTCGCAGCGGCTTGCCTGCAGCGAGACCCTGTCTCAAAAAAAAATTTTTTTTTCTTTTCATTATAGTGTCTTTGTCTACTCAGAGAGTACTATCCTTATGGATTGAAGTTATCTGTGATTTTCCTGTGTTCTAAAACATTTAGATAGACGCTGTATATTTCTTGATATTCTTACAGTTTGTCCCTGCTATTTGGAAAATTTGGTTATAAATTTTTAGTTTTGCAAGAAAATAATTCTGGAGATAGAGAAAATGATGATTGTATATTATAAATGTATTCATTATTACTGACCGATACACTTGTGTTCTAAATTCATTTTATTAGATACAGTTTGTTGAAGGAGGTATTGGTAGTCTGGATTTTTGCAGGAACTGTTGCGATTTTCCCCTTTTCATTCCTAACTACATAAATTCGAGTGTTTTCTTTCCTTTTTTGGGGGGATGGGGGGAGAAGGTTGGCTCAAGGTTTGTCAGTATTATTTAATATCTCAAAGTATCAACTCATCAATTAAGTGATTTTCTGTATTGTTTCCCTCCTCACCATTCCACTAATTTATGTTCTAATCTTTATAGTTTCCTTCCTCATGTGAGTTTTGGGTTTGACTTGCTCTTGTTTTTCTAGAGACTTAAGGTTCAACATTATATTTATTTGGGCTCACTCAGTTTTTTAGATATGGGAATTCATTGCTATAAATTTCCCTTATAGGACTGCTTTCATTGCATCCCACAAGTTCCAATATGTTGTATTGTCATTTTCATTTCATCCAAGAAACTGTCTGACTTCTTCTTTATTTTCATCTGTGACCTACTTGTTGTTCAGAAGGGTGTTATATAGTTTCATGTGTTTATGGAATTTTTGTCATTTCTTTCTCCATTTATTTTCAGTTTCATGGCAGTCTGGTCTGATATTATGTGTGCGATAATTTCATTTCCATTGCATGTACTTAAGCAGGTTCTATGAGGTAGCGGTCTGTGTTGGAGAATGTACTATGTCCAGCTGAGAAGAATATATATTCTGGAATGAGGAGATAGAACACTATGGGTATCTACTAAGTCCATTTGTTCCGAGGTTTGGTTCAGTTCTGATAGTTCTTTGTTAATTTTTTGTCTAGTTTATCTATTTGTGATGGTAGGATATTGAGAATCTCCCATTACAGTTTTATCAGTGCTCATTTGATAGTTTATGTCCTTTAATATTTGTTTTATATAGGTTGGTGTGCTGGTATTTGGAAATGCAGCAGATGTTATTTATGTGTATTATATTAAAACTTTAATCTTTAAAATTTAAATGACAATAGAGTGACAGTATGTCAAGAAATCTCTCTTGAACTAGAGGCATCTGAATGATTTTTCTCCACTCTAAGCCTAAGAGGAGACAACCCCTTCAAATCTCATCTGTAAGAGAAAATTTCATATCTTCTTTTGTAGATTCTGTCCTTTTCTATGTGAAAAGAGGAAAAAGCAACATTTAGAAAATTTAGCCTAATATAATACTTAATTATTTTCCCTCCAAAATATGTTTTACCCTTAGGACATCCTGTCCTGGAAAGCAGGTGTGCACCTGTCTCCTTTTAACATACCCAATGCATCCTGGTTTTACTTCTCTGAGAGTTCTCATGCTCCATATTCTAGATATCTGCTTGTTTCTCTCCCTCCCTCCCTCCGTCCGTCCCTCCCTCCGTCCGTCCCTCCCTCCGTCCCTCCCTCTCTCCCTCTCCTTCTCTCTCTCTCTCCTTCTCTCTCTCTCTCCTTCTCTTTCTCTCTCTCCCCCCCCATGAAAACCTCTAGAAAATAGCCCATTCTCTCTAATAATGATGCTGACTGCTTTTAAGTACTGTCAGAGAAAAGGCAAGACTGTAGGTCAGCTCTTTGTCACTCATCGTTTTCAGCATTAGAAAAAAAATTGTCAATTTTAAGAGACAGGCTTCCTAATCAGTTAAGATAAAATGTTAGAATCTCGTCTTTCACAATTAACCATGGTATGCGGCTTTCCTTGATTTTCTGTATCAAACTTACTAGTACAAATTATAATCAGTTTAAATGGGGAGAACCTCACCAGAAAAAGATAAATTTAAATTACTTGCACTCCAAAATACTGGTAAACTAACCTTTTTTAAATGATATGCACACAGAACCACTGTTGAAAGCTAGCATGAATGTCGTGAGTCAAATTATTATTCAATCAATAAAATTGTGTAGCGAACTAGGGTATTTTTTTAACACTTGATAACTTCATGGTTAGCATTTCTTTCGTACTGAGCATCAGTCTCAGAAAAATAAGAATTCCTTAGCTGTGTTGTAGACAGAAAGGGAGATTAATCCAGGAGAAATTGACATTGCATTAGAATTCATAATGATGATCTTCCAAACCTTTAATAAAATACTTTAAATGTTACTATACTTAACTAATATTTAATTCACCACTTCAGTAAGTTTAGAGGTCATACTAATTACATTAATGTTTAAATTATAACACAGATTGGATCAGAAGTAGAAGCCAATTACAATTAGAACTAAATACAGTAGCACCTCTGTTTAAAAGCTTAATTCATTCCATAATTCTTGTTGAGAAATGGTTTTGGGCTTGAGCCAAATTACATTTCTTCACAAGGTGCAGTGTAGGTAAGGTTACTCTGCTCTGAACCACAAAATATGAAACGAAGTACAGAACAGTATGAAATAAGAGAATGGCAACCTTGCTTGAGGCAACTTCTGGTGGGGAGGAGGACAGGAAGGTGGCTGGGGAGGTGGTTTTTGTTTGGAGGGAGACTCCCCCTTCCTTAAAGAGTTTGGGGAGCTCTCCCGTACATACGGGTGTCCTCTGTTCTTTGTCTCGTGTCCACAGGGTCAATTTTGACGAAAAGTCTGTCAAAAGTCACTTGTCCCTGCTCTGCGCAGCGCCCCTCCCCGCCCCCAAAACAAGAGCCCCTTGTCCTTCTGATTCAGCACTGCAGTTGTGTCGGGTGGTGCTTCTCCCAGAAATCCCGGCTCTCATTGCGTTTCTCCCAAGGGCTCTGGTCACGTCGGCGGAGCTCCTCCAGTCTTCCCCTCCCCCAGCGGGCCCTCCCCCACAGCCTCCTCCTCCTGCTCACTCGAGCTCAGCAAGTTGCGCCCGGTCAGCTCCTCCTCCCGCTCCTCCGCGAGCTCCTCACTGTGGGCACCGTCCAGACCACGGCCTCGCCCGGGGACACAGGCTCCTCCACTGCCCGCGCGTCAGACGCTCCCGCGCTCGGGCTTCCCTTTCCTCCGCGCTGAGTTGAAGGTCCCCACAAGCCAGTTCCTCAGGAGCCATCGGTGAGGCTGACGCGGTGGAGGACGCCGCAGTGCATCTTCCCGAGCCCTTCCGGACCCCAGCACACCTCTCCAGGGACGTGCTGAGGCCGAAGGGATTTGGTTGCAGTAAATTCCTCGGCAGTTTCCCGGGGTTTTCACGGGTGGCAGCTCTACTAACGCCATCACCTGCCGCCTGTTCTGCACTCATCCGCACTAACCAAAGTTTTCCCACCTCTGCCAACGCTTGTTCTCTGCTTGACTGATGTCATTCTTCCTTTTGCCACTTGAGCTCCTTCGATGGCATCTTTATTTTTCAGAACACTCAACATTGTCAATGTCACTGGGGCCAGATCAGTCCCACAAGTTCCACAGTCTTGTTTTTCTGAAATTTCCTTTCAAAATTCAATGGTTACTTTCTTAAAAACCTTCCTCGTATCATCAGTGCTCTGCACTTTCCTGTCACTACCGTGCTTGCTCTACACGTTCTTTGGAACCCAACTAGATTAACGCTGGACGTGCTGAAAGATGCACAGAAAAGCCTCGCAGTGAGGTACGCACAGATCTGCCTTCGAATGGCGTCTTCGCGGGAGGCCACCACAACCGCGACTCAGAGTGGGGAAGATCTCTCTCGTCCTGTTTGTGACCAGGAGGGAGTCCACCGATGCAAGCAGAATTTTGCCAAATGCTTCTGTCCGTGAACCACATTGTGAGCAGAAATGTTCGTGAACTGAGGTATTATTGGAAAAGTATACTGTCAGTTCAAGTCATGCATTTATTGCTGGAGACTTTGATGTGTGGCCAAAATGGAATGGAAAACAAAATGTACTTTCTTGCCAAAACAGTACAAAAGGAAGAGTGAAAGGAACAGTTCAAACTTCAAGAGGCCAATGTCTGGGCAACATTTTGAAGACACTGAGTGTCACAGAGTGAGGGTCAGCTATCAATGAGAGATGAGAAGCATCACATGTCTCCACACACGTGATGACCCAGGGAGTTCCCACAAAGAACTCGAGATCTGCAGAAGGGACCTCAGAGGATTTAGCAGAGCACAGGTCAACGTGTGTCTCTGAGGAAATCACCCAAAGCAAGAGCAAACACCTCCTGAAAGAATTGTTGGGACAAATACCTGAAGCTCACACAAGGCTGAGAATATCACCTAATCCCACAATATTCAAAGTACTTCTCCAAATCATTGGAAAAAGTGTTGAAAGTCGCAGGAAAAACTAGCTCTAGATTACACTACTCAGGTCCTAACAACCAAATATGAAGGGCAAGTTCCAAAGAGAGGAATCTGTGTAAGTAATTTAAGCTAATTTCCAAGTAAACTGCATTTCAGATGAGACTCAAAATATTTATAGTCATATAAAGATATATTTACAACAATATGTATATATTTTTGAGACAGGGTCTTGCTTTATAGTTCAGGCTGGTCCTAAACTTTCTATGTAGCCCAGGCCAGCCTCGAACTCACAGCAGTCCTCCTGCTTCTGCCTCCTGAGTGCTGCTGATTACAGGCATGAGTCACCATACCCAGCATTGTGGTGTGTGGTACTGATTGCTGGTGGTCGAGAATCTCCATACCTGGCTTTGTGATATGTAGCTACCAGGAATTGAACTCAGGATCTTACACTTACCAGGCTAAAACTAAATCCCTGGCCCAAAACAAAACTTTTACAGTTCCTGGCATGAGGCAAAATTTATTAGGCTCACAAAAAGAAAATAGAAGCCATAAGAAAAAGAAACAAAATCAATTAACTGAAACCATGCCAGAAATGATATAAATGATATGATTAGAAAGCAAACTGATTTTAATAGTTGTTACATTTTTATTTTACATGTTTAAAAAGAAGGCACATGATACATCTTTAAAAACTGCTAGAGAAAAAAATACCTATAGAAAAATTGGTTGAAAAAAGTACACAGAGTAATATTAATGACATTAAATATTGCAAAGAGAACCAGAAGAAAATTTTAGTGAATTAAAGGCAACAATCAAAGATGTCTGAAATAAAACACACACAGAGAAAGACAATTTAATGAAACATGGCGAGGACATCCCAGGACAGCTCCAAGGTACCTTCAGGTGCAAGAGTAGTGGAGAAAACCATACAGAGTGTTCATGTGATCAGATTAGTCAAAGCTGGTAATAAAGAGGAAATCTAGGACAAGGTGAGGTAGGATGGCAGTGAGGATGTGTGAGAGAGAAGCAAAGATGTGGATGACATCAACATCATTGAAATATGGAAAGAAAATAATCTGTCAATCTAGAATTCTGTGCTTAGCAAAACAGTCTTAAAAATGAAAGCAAACAAGATTTTTCAGGTCTGTATATCCGGAAGAATTCATCACAAACACTGTGAGAATGTCTGAAGAACAACAAGAGGTGGGATTATAGACTTGCACAAAGGCATCAAGAGCATCTCAGTGTACAAAATCAAACACCAAAGAGGGAATAGTTTCAACAGTGATGAGCAACAGCAAGTACCCCGAAGTGAGTAAAATAAATGCTGCTAGTTCGGAGGCTATACAGATGAATTTTGTGTGAATCATCTTGCACTTTATTCTCCACTGTTTTATTCTTTTGTGTCTGTTTGTGTTTTGTTGCTGGTGGTGTTATTTTGGGACAGTCTCAAAATGTAGTCCAGGACTCTCTTGAACTCACTGTGTAGCCCAGGCTGGCCTCCAACTTGCTGTGATCCTCCTGCCTCAGCTTCCTTAATCCTGGGATTACAGGTATGCGTTCTGTTTCAATTTACTCGCAGTTTACCATCCACTTAGCTGTTAGTATTCTCTTTTTTTTGAGACAGGGTCTCGCTGCGTAGTTCAAGCTGGCTCTGAGCTCACTGTGTAGCCCAGGCAAGCCTTGAACTCAGCAATCCTCCTGTCTCTGCCTCCCGAGTGCTGGGATGACAGGCCTGAGCCACCACGCCCGGCACTGTGGTATGTGGTATTGATTGCCGGTGGGTGTGAGTCTCCACGCCCAGCATTATATGTGGTTACCGGGGACTGAACTAAGGACCTTGCGCTTGCAAGGCAGGCGCCGGAACCACTGAGCTAACCCTCCGGCCCTAGTAGTCTCTTCTTTATCATGAATCTCAGCTCTTTCCCATGTGATATTTCACAGCATACAGCTTAGCAATAGGTTCTTCTTCAGTCTAAATAGAAGAACTCCACTTGATCTTGATAGGATGAACTACAGGCATTTCTTGATAAGGGAAGAGATAAATCAGCTGTTATGGTAAAACTGACACTGTTTTGGGGAAGAGAAGTGAGCATCTCAGCAGGAGATGAGACAGCCAGTAAACCAGGCACGGCTCTGAATGGTGTCCTGTCAGCTTTCCTACACTCTTGTTCCATTTGTCTCTGTTGTCCACTGGCCTTTGGTGGATACCCAGGTGTATTCATTAATTGTGTAATTGACTAGTGAGTTCCAGTAGTCGCCCATTCACTAACAGGTCCAGCCTTATTGGTGCTTACTTGCTGTCAGGTGCATCATATATTTGAATTCTCCTACAAGTCCCGATCTAGAACATCTTTTTCTGTGTCAGTTTAAACATGCTCTGAGAGAAGCGTAGTGAGATCTTTATGGCTTCAGTAGTGCACCACAGAACCAGTGTTGACTGCCAGAAACAGTGCCTACTGCATGCACATGGATTACTTTTTAAATCCTTCCTTTAGTATATGGTGAAATAAGCTCATATGGATGAGCAGGCACCATGAGGTTTGATGCTTCATATTATAATGCACTGGTCTGCTTCCAAAGCATACAGCACATGGACTCATCAGTTTCAGGAGGACTGAGGGCTGAGCCAGTCTCTTACATGTGGAAAGAGGCTTTACTGGATTATATCCCAGCTGTTGCTGTGACCAAACCCTTGCCCCCGTTTTGGGCCAATTGAGTTAGAAACCGTGCTGGAATCTGTTCCTAGCCCATCAGACTCTTCCACAAGGTGCTCAGAAATGTTTCTATTATGGTCAAGTGGTCTAATTTCAAGCAGATTAATTAAGATCCCACTGATGGACTCAGAACCTGTGGAAAACATGGATGGGTAAACTGGACTGCAGAACACGACCCTGTGTGCAGAATCAGAGAGCTCACCTGGGTGATGCAGTTCAACCTCATTTGAAGACACTATATTCAGTATCATACTTTCTGTCTAAACCATTATTTTTCCCTCTTGATTTCCCATGTTTTTTTTTTTTTCAAATTAAGGTGTTAATGAAGTGCACCCACTGGAAGAAATTGTCTCATAGATCTTTCAAGTGTTAATGACACGATGGTGTTCAGTTTGTTCATGGTTTTCTGAATGGTGAAATAACCCACATTAACTTTTAGGTAGACCAGCAGGAGTGCTTCAAGTTTTTGTGACCATCCTGATCATATTCTTTACCTCTTCCCTGACAACAATATAGGCATCGTTTCTTTGCCTCCTAGAATTCCTAGCATGTTGCACTTGCTAAGGCCATAGAAATACAGGGTTCAAGTTTTGTCTTTTGTCACAATGTTTTCTGTTATTTGAAGACTTGATCTTAATCCAGTAAATGGTTATAGAAAATGAGAAAAGTAAAACAATGATTCACATTTATTTGGAATGATATTTCCTTGGAGATTACTCTCTTTCTAAAAATTACAGTGTTATTTGTAGTTAATCTTGTAAGGATGTTGTACTGTACTATTCAGTTAAAATTATCAATATGAAAAGAAGGATAAAGAGATTTAAAAGAAGAGTATGAGCCATCACCAGCATACATTACTGCATACCTGAATACATCATGATAAACTAAACACATGAGGTTACTGGCACCTCTCCAGTCATTTCAAAATATTCCCATAGTTACAGTAATATGGCACCAAGCATAACATTGTGATTTACTAATTATCTACCATAATCTCAAATTTACTTTTTATTTAAGTTGTGTTGGTAGAGCTAGGGAGATGGAGAGGAAATATATGCAAAGGAAAAGTAAAAGCAATACAAAATTCTGAAGAATGATTAGACTTCAGGTTTGTATGAATTTGTTTCAGTGATTTTGGAAAGAATGAAATGTAGGGAAAAGCAAAACAAAATGAAACCCAAAAAATAGTTTTTTCTTATATTTAAATCAACACATGAGAGATGAAAAAATTTGGTTCCCAACATTTAAATAAGTTTGATGTAAGAACAAGCAAACAATGTATTTGACCACCCATGAGATCATTTTACAAATTCATAAACTTACTTACATTTTCAGAACAACTTAAAAATCCAAGCCAAAAATTTTTAATGAAACGTAATAAAACCGTAAAAAATTAATTGGCCTTTACATTAAGGTTTTTCCAGCAGTAATATAAGAAAATCAAAGATCTTAATATATTCTTCACATTGCCTTTAAATAGAAACCAAAACTAACACACAACACAGTATGCTCGGGGTAAAGCAGAGAAGCTCAAGGTGTTGGCTGCTGCTTGTGAAATAGTATCTGCTATTGATAAACTTGAAAAGAATAACTTCTAAAATGCATTAATCTGTAAGTATATCATATAATGTTAAGTATTTTAAAAAGTATATTAATGTTTCTTTAGCTTCCATGTTGAGCAATAATTGCTAATCATTCTAAAAAAATTAACATGATTTTCTTTGGCAATTTTGCATGGATATAAAGTCTATGGGATTATTAAACATTAACTGTGATATATCCAGTTGAATGGCTTCTACTCTGAAAACATCTTCAAATCCAGGAGTGGTTCCCACATAATAATGTTTCAAATATTATAGAGGAAGTGACAGCTGTAGCATAATGCTTTGAATAAAGTTAATACTTTCTTCAAAGTGATATGTACACTTGAGGATAATTGTAATTTCTTTTAGGGCTAGTCACACCCTGCACAGCTTTATTTTATTTTATTTTTTGAGACAAGCTGTCCCTATGCATTTCAGGCTGGCACGGATTCTCTGTTAGCTCAGCCTGGCTTTGATCTCCCCGCTGTTCTCCTGCCTCAGCCTCCAGAATGCTGGGATCATGGGCACATTCCTCTATGTCTGGCTCTATACAGCTTTGTTTTAATCTATGGATACACAGACACATATCCTGAGAGCTGGAAATGTGTCATAATTTTAAAAATCTATTATTTGTCATAGTTTAAATTGAAATGCTAATCTGCTACATTATTTCCTGTATTAAAAATATCAGTAACAATAATTTCTTTTAAGAAGAAAGCACAGGGCTGGAGGGTTAGCTCAGTGGTTCTGGGGCCTGCCTCACAAGCGCAAGGTCCTGAGTTCGATCCCCGGTAACCATATACAGTGCTGGGCGTGGAGACTCACGCCCACCAACAATCAATCAATACCACATACCACAGTGCCCGGCATGGTGGCTCACACCTGTAATCCCAGCACTTGGGAGGCAGAGGCAGGAAGATTGCTGAGTTTGAGGCTTGCCTGGGCTACACAGTGAGCTCAGAGGCAGCCTAAACTACAAAGCGAGAAGCTGTCTCAAAAAAAAAAAAAAAAAAAAAAAAAAGCACAGCCTTCCTCATTCTCAGCTCTTCTTTTTTTCAACAGTGCATAAAGTGGTTTAGAAAAAACTTCTCGTAGTACTTTTAACAGAGTAGACAGAGTCTCCTTGTGTTGCCCAGGCAGAATTGGGTGCTCCAGTGATGCTCCTGCCTCAGCTTCTGGGTAGCATGGCCTGTTCTCTCACCTAGTGCCTGGCACTTCTGAGTAGATTTCATTGGAACACCCAAGGAATGGCTTAGCTGGACACTGGACAGGTGGGTTCCAGCAGTCATCGTTTCACAAGTCCTATGGATGATTCTGATGGAGTCTCAAATTTGAGAACCACTACTTCCAGGTACAGTAATATCAAGAACAGGAAAAAAGTTAAACTGTGCTGGAAATCCTGATTGAGGATGAGGAAGCTCAGTATCATGAACTGAGTATGGAGTTTGCCTCCAGAGCTTCTTAGTAGTATAACACTCTAAGATCCTTCTTTCACTTGTCTTAGTTATAAAATGGGAGAAATGGCATACATATATATTTAAGTTAAACAATAATATGAGTAAAAGATAGTATGGTATTATTCAATAGTAAATGTAATAAATAATGACTATAATTAAGTCAGCAGTAGTCTTAAGAAAGTAAATGCATTCTGTTATTAAGACAGTAGACTTCTCCTGACGTTTGACTTAAATTCTCCACCCCTAGTTCTCCTCCACATATCCTTGTTCCAATATCACTTCTGTAAATTATGTTTAATTTACAAAATCAGAAGATATCAGGTCTTCACCCAGGCAAACCAGGGGCCTTGCCTACTGGTGGCTGTTTTATCGAATCATCTCCCCATCTTAGGCCCACCTAAGAGGTGTTATCAAAAATGTCCCATGCAGAATTGTCTGTGATAAAAATATTAGCAAGAAAATGTCCACAAGATGTCTGAATGTGCAAACAATGAGAGTATATATGTCAGGGCATCTTACAGAAGAAAATAAATAAATACATATATGAATAAAAGTAAAGCATAATAAAAATGAAACCAGTATAATTGAGGCGATCTCATCATTTAGAAAAACTACTTACTCACAAAGTTCAAGTTATTTGTTCAGGAAGAGTATGTATATTTTAAGGATATAACAACATCCAAAATATATTTCTAAATAGTTTTCCATGGTCCAGTATCCCATTTATCTAGAATTTTTATACAGTCTTTTAGAAAATCCATTATTTTGACCGAGCTGAAACACATCCTTTTTTCTTTTTGAATTTCTTTAAGTCTCACTGCGGGCTGTTAAAGCCTTTCTCTGACTCCCGGGGCAGAGCGCGCTAATGTGGAGCTGGAGTTTTCCAAGGAGCTGTCACGATCTGTTGCCTCAATGATCCACTAATGACACCTGAAGGCTCACAGCAGAGGCAGCCCGGCTCGGCTCGCTGCTGCTCATGGCCGGTCCACTGAGGACGCGGTGCATTGTAGGAAGCACCCAAATCAGCCATTTAGGTCACTTTTATTAGTGGCTGCTGCTTACAAAACAGGGCTCTGGGGAAGTATGATTCACTGCAGTGAAGCCTGGAAAGCTCCGGAGAGAGGCTTGCTGTTTAGGGCCAGCCACATCTTGTTATCATAAAGAAAGGGAAGAAAATAGTATTGCTCCCTTTGATTTTCACAGACTTGTGCATCCAACTCTGCAAGACTCCAGGAACAAGGATTGCTACCTGTGGCCCAGTTCCCCTCTCCAGCAATAACTAAGAAAGTAAATCAGCTCTCTGTCCCTTTGTAATGAAGTAAGATTAATTCCTTTGAAAATGTCACATTTGGTTTGGTTAAAAAAAAAAAGTCATCAAAACCAAGGCATAACTCCAAAAAGTTTACTAGGCTGGTAATGCAAATATTTATAATGAAATATAAACATCTTTAAACTGAATGTATGAGGTACCCCTATTTCAGCAAAGCCCCCGTGGGACTTTTCGCCTATGTATTCTTCAGCTCCAAACAGCATTACAAGAGGTAAAACCAACCAGAGGCTTCTATTGGGAGGCTCTGAAGGATGTGTTCTGAGTTTATATCCTCCATTGTGTCTTTCATTTTACTTACTGGGGCAACAGCAGTCATACAGCTATTCTAACTCTCTGGGGTTTTGCTAGCAAAATTGTTCTGGGAGCATATCTGAAACTATCAGTAAAGGCGAAACGTTTTCCCTGATTTTCACCATCATTCTTGATCTGTTACATAGTAGTAATTATGGAGGGCTTTTTCTTTGGTAATTCCCTTCTCTTTTTTAAAATCGACTTTACTCCAGCACTCGGGAGGCAGAGGCCAGGAGGATTGCTGAGTTTGAGGCTTGCCTGGGCTCCATAGTGAGCTCAGAGCCAGTATGAACTACAAAGCGAGACGCTGTCTCAAAAAAAAAAAATGACTTTACTGGTACATTTTATGTATATACATGGTAATCACATTCATCAACTGAGAATTTGTAGCAGTACCTGACACATCTTGATTCTCATTTTTTCCCATTCCTCTGGCCTCCCTACAACTCTCACCCCCTGCATGCATAAGTTTTGTTTCTTTTTTGTAACCATCAAATTTTGTATTTGTATAAAACAAATCATCAGAGAGCGAGATCTCATGCATTGGCATTATATTTTGGAAAGGAAGAAACACCAAAACAGATATCCCACATAGAATAACTCAGTTTTATAAAGTTGGAGGCAAAGAGTGTAGCATGGGCTCTGGCATTTTTGGTATGATACAAATAGGTGATAACTTTGAACAAATTAGTTACTGGTCAGTGGTCATCATTTTTACTCATAAAATAACCCCATGGTGAGTTAATGAAGATGCTTTTTTACTGTTATTGTGCATACTCCGTAGCTGTATGGGGATTTTTTTTAATTTGATCATTTCCACAAATAATAAACCTGTTTTAGTAGTTTCAGCCTCCCATATCTCAGCCTAATAGACTTGTGTGTGTATGTGTGTGTGCACACGTGTGCACACACGTGAGTGCTATGATCCAATGTAGTCTAACCACTGAGGCAAATTACCTTGATCACTTTTTTCAATATATATATAAAGTTTCCAAATAATAATATCATAACCAATATTTGCTCAGACATCTTCAGTAGATCTTGATGAATTAAAACACAACAGAACGCAGTCATCAGTAGCTTAAACTGTTTTTCAGTCTCATCTAGTCCTAACTATCAAAAGCATTTCATTGCTCTTTATGTGCATAGGACCGAAACTTCAGTGCTGCAGATAGATTGCTCACCTGTCTCACTTAACCTGCTTCAGCTCACCTGGCTTATCAGATTAAAACATAACTCTATGCTAAAGCTTCTCTTTAATATTTCTAAAATGTACAATATCTAACATTTGCCAGGCATTAATTGCATATAAATAGTAGGCTACATGTTACTTGCTCTCATTTCCCTAATGAGTTCAAGAATATAATTACCACCAGAGGTGATATGCACAGCCACTGATAGTCACTGATATTATAATTACAAAAATTAATTAACTGTATCAGTTGATATATATTTAAAGTAACTTTTTCCTATGAAAGACAACATATTTTGGAGATTACTGATAAATTGCTATCCCTAAAAATTATCACTATCAAATTGGTTCCAATATTAGGAGATGATCATAAAATCTAAGAAGGTGCATCATTTAAATTTCCAGTCAAAAATGTGTGTTTCTTTTCACTGTAAGATAACTGAAAATTCAGTTATAAAAACACATATTTTGGATGGGAATCATATGAAGAAATGACGTATTTATAGGGAGACAATATATAGTAGTGGATTAAGAGTGACAACTCTTTGGAAATGGCTTTTGATGCTGATATGTGTGTGTGTGTGTATATATAGTGCACATCATACATATGTCATATGTACATACACATGTATCTGTGGAAGGAGATAGAAACAGACATATCTAAATAAGATATAAAATAAATTATACCAATCCATAATTGGGAACAAAGCAGATAATAAAAATAAAAACTAAAGACTTGCTCCTTCCTTTTATTATGCATATTTTCAAACATTTAGGATATGCATTTTCATTTTAATATAGTCCACACTCAGAATGGTGTGCCCATCATAAGCTCCATGGATTTTCATGAACCATCCATACCTGCAAAAGCAGAATCACCAGCACTTCAGAATTTCAGCCACAGCCCCCTCACGTTACAAAAGAAAGCATTCTTTTAACAATATAAATTAATTTTGCTTACCTTTGTAATGAATATAAATTTTATATATGACTTTGTTTTTGGATTTTTATTGTAAATTTATGTCCATAATATTTTAGATTCATGTTACTGAGTATCATTGATTCTTACGGGAACCAAGTCTTCTATGTCTCCTGCTTGGTGTTTACTGAAATAAAGAAATGCTTTTCATGCTCTTTTTTCCATAGATGTCTGCGAATTTTACATTTTATCATTGAGTCTCTACTCCTTAATCTGCTTATTTTCATAAGTTCCAACTTGTTTTTAAAAATTAAGATATATATATATATACATATATATATATACACATACATGTATATACGTATTTATGTGTATTTATATATAAAATTTTCAGATCAATCTGAGGGGCACATGTTGTAGATTTTTTAATTTTTAAGGAAACCAGCAACTTGGTGAAGCTTAACTGAATGAGTATTTGAGAAAATAAATATTACAGGAATTGAATGGGAAAATGTTACAAGAAGAATAGTAAATGAGATTCAATACTGAAATCTATCCTAACAGGATAAAAACATGCAAGTGACCATGCAACTTCAGAGTCCTCTATCTAAATAAGAGAAAGTAACCTGTCAACGTTACGTTCTCCCAGAGAATTAGACAGTGAGTAATTCTCGGATAAATCTGTTGGTTGATTTTCCAAGATGACAGGGGTGGGCACCAGGATGTCATTTTGCCGTTTTTCTGGTCCATCTGTCAAGGTCATTTTCTGTACCACGTCTGTCCTGAAGCCCTCGTGATCTCTTAGCTCTCTGTCATCAGCTCTCTAGCCCAGGAGTCCTGGTAATACACAGAATGTACTTGAAATACAGTCAGTGAATGAATAATTATATTCTCTTATTCTAGAGGCATATCACTCCTTGAGGAGAAATGACTAATTAAGAACATAATTAAATTTTAAATTATAGCTGGAGAAATTACACTATAGAAGAAAGATAAATTAAAACACATCATGGTGCAGTTACCAGGTATATGTTCTTAAAACGAGTAAATATGCTTTGAGAAATAATTGATTTATAAAGTACTCTCCTTTTTCAACTTTCTTCATTCTGATTAGGTTTTGTGCCCTTTCTCTTGACTCTGCACAATTGAAACAGTCTGACTGTAATTGTCTTTTTAATTCTATTCCTGTTAAGCAAAACTACAGGCATCTTCTCTGTCAAGTTCCAATTTAGCCATTTTTCTTCCCTTGTGAACATTTATAATAGCTGTTTCGAGCCAGATTGAATCACAAGCTTATGGGGCCATTGGTCACCTCTCTGATTTGTGATTTTTCATGCAATTTTTGTTACATATAAACATATATTTAATATTTAAATACATACTGTTTGTCTTCATCGTCCAAAACGTGTTTTAAAGTACATATAAATTGTGACATAGTTAAATTTAGCTAATTAGTATGTATTAACTTATGATTACTTTGTGACAACAGAGCATAATCCACATTTTACACTTTTCAATAATGCAATCAATGTTTATTAATTTTAGTTATCTTGAGATGTAACAGATATCTTGACATTTATTCTTTTTATATGACCATAATCATATATTCTTTGACTTACTATAGTATCTCTTTTCTGACATTAACCACCCAAGTCTCTGGTTATTATTATTCCACTTTCTATTGCTATGAGATCAATGTTTTTAGACCACACGTAAGAGAAACATCATGTTTTAACTATTGCACTGTTTCTGGCTTCTTTCCTTGACATAATGGCCTAAGATTCAACCATGATGCCACAAACACAAGATTTCATTTTTCTATGACCAAATACTGTCCAGTTATGTGACATCTTGTACATTATTATCTCCTTTGTTGTTGTTGGTTGATTCCATTTGTTAATTCCATTGTGATAATATTACCTTAAAGACAATAGCAAGCATCTCTTCTGCACTGACTTCCTTTCCTTTGCACATATATCCAGCAGTAAAATTGCTAGATTATAAAGTGGTACTGATTGCTGGGATTATGGGCATGAGTCACTATGCCTGACATTGTGATACATGGTACCAGGGATCTAACTCAGGACCTTGCACTTGTGAGACTTGTGAGGCAAACGCTGTAACCACTGATCTAAATCTCTGGCCCAGTAGTCTTTTGTAATTTTCATTGTTAAGGTCTTTTTACTTTCTTGTTTATTCCTAGATATTTTATTATATTTTTGTAATCCTTTGTGAACAGCATTGTTTTTGTGTTTCCTTCTGAATAAAATTGGTATTAGAATTAGAAAAGCTTGATTTTGTTTCTTGCTACATCACCGAACTACTTTATCAAATCTCATAGTTGCTTGGTAGAGTCTTTTTTTCCCCCTTATAAACATAGAATCCTATCATCTGGAGACAGGGATAGTTTGACTTCTTTTCC
This sequence comes from Thryonomys swinderianus, assembly GCA_004025085.1. Lineage (NCBI taxonomy): Eukaryota > Metazoa > Chordata > Mammalia > Rodentia > Thryonomyidae > Thryonomys > Thryonomys swinderianus. The sequence continues at coordinate 25,267 of PVIC010014136.1, forward strand.
TAATTGTATGTCTTATATTTCTTTTTTTTCTAATTGCTTAAAATATTCTGGTATTACATTTAATATGTACAGTAGACTTGGTACCTTTGCCTTCTTACTGACTTCAGAGGATATGCTTTCCATTGTTTCTTTCTCGGTATGCTATGGGGAGTTTCATATATAGCTTTTATTATATGGTAGTACATTTCTTTTTATATCTAATTTATTTAGGTGCTTGATCATGAAAAGATTGAATTTTGTAACTGCTTTCTTGACACCATTGAGGTTTATATAACTTTTATCCTTAGATGTGTTACTGTGATGTATTTAAATTATTCATTTACATGTATTAAATTATCCTTGTTCCTCTTGGATGAAACCAATTTGTAGTAAATCATCTTTTCATCCTTTTGATGCATTGCTAAGTTTGATTTTCTATAATTTATTGAGAATTTTTACATTTGTGTTCATGAGATAAATTGGTAGATGGTTTGTTCTGTTATTTTTCTTATTGTTCTGTTTTTGATAATGATCATGTTTGCTTTGTAGAATTAATTTGGAGGGATTCTGCCCTTTACACTATTAGAAAAAATGTGAAAAGTATTAATATTATTTCTTCTTGAATAGACTGGTAAAATTTAGCAGTGAAACTATTAGTCCTGAGCTTTTATTTGTTGGTAGATTTGTTATTACTAATTGAATTGCATGATTTATGATCGATATATTCTGATTTTTTATGTTCTAATTGTATAATTCTGGTAGGGTATTTGTGTCCAGAAATTCATCAGTTTTTTTGACTTTCAAAATTGTTAACTATAGTTTTCCTGAGAATGCCCACTGATCATTAGTGCTTCTGTAGTACTGGTTTTAATATTTTCTTATTCACTTCTGATTTTGCATATTTGAGTCTCACTACATTTTGTAGATGTATCAAAAATTGTCACATTTCTATTATACAAAACCAAATCTTTGTTTCATCATTTTGTTGTTATTTTAGTCTGTTTATTGCTGCTTTGTTTCTTATTGATTTCCCCCCTGCTATTTTTGAGTTTGGTTTGCCCTTACTTCTCTAAGACCTAGAGACATGTCACTAGGTTGTTAATGTGGAATATCCCACCCTCTCCCCTTTTATGTAGATGATTATTGCTCTGCAATTCTCTTAGTCCTGCTTTTGTTGTGTCCCATAATTCTAGTATATTCTTTTTCCAGTATAATTTGTTTCAATATTTTTTATTGAATTCTTTATCAGTGCATTTTATTTTTTAATTGAATTCTTTATTGGTACTTTTTTTTTTTGAGACAGGGTCTCACTTTGTAGTTCAGGCTGACTCTGAGCTCACTATGTAGCCTAGACAAGCTTCGAACTCAGCAATCCTCCTGTTTCTGCCTCCCGAGTGCTGGGATGACAGGCGTGAGCCACCACGCCCGGCACTATGGTATATGGTATGTGGTATTGATTGCTGGTGGGCGTGAGTCTCCACACCCAGCATTGTATGTGGTTACCGGGGATTGAACTCAGGACCTTGCGTTTACGAGGCGGGTGCCAGAATCACTGAGCTAACCCTCCCGCCCTATTGGTACATTTTATATACAGCTCACAATCATACTCAACATTGGGGAATTTGTACCAGTATATGACAGAAGTTAATTCTCATTTTTACCCATATCCCTACCCACCCAACAACCTCCCACCCCTTATATACATGCTATTTCTTTTTCTTTCCAAATCATATTTATTCTTTCCCCTCATTATGTTCCCCCATCATATTTCCTTTGAATATTTCCTGTTTTACAAAACGTATCATACATCTAGAACTCAATTACATCCACAGGGTTCTCATACCAGAAGAAGATATAGTATTTACATATCTGGGATCTATTTATTTCACTTATTACTGTGTCCTCCAGGTGTATCCATTTGCACATAAATGAATAAAACTTGTCATTCTGGATGGCAGAGTAATACTCCATTTTATTAAACACACACACACACACACACACACACACACACACACATCTTCTTTATCCAGTCTCCAGTTGATGGACATCTGGGTTGTTTCCAAGATTGGGCTATCACAAACTGAGCTGCTATGAACATGGGTGTACATATGTCTTTACAATATGAACGTTTTAATTCCTTTGGGTATATTCCTAGCAGGGGGAGAGCAGAGTCAAATGGGACCTCTAATCCTAGTTTTCTGAGGAAACTCCACTGATTTCCACAACAGTTGTACAAGTCTATAATCCACCAGGAGTGGAGAAGGGTTCCTTTCTCCCTGCAGCCTCACCAGCATTTATTGCTGGTTGATTTCACAATAGCAGCCATTTTTTGTGAAGTGAGGTGAAATCTCAGTGTTGTTTTCATCTGCATCTCTCAAAAGACCAGTGACATTGAACATTTCTTCATATACTTCTTGCCTGCTTTTACTTCTTCTGTGTCAGATAAGTGTCTATTCATTTCAGATGCCCATTTTTGTATAGGGTCTTTAGACCCTGTTTCAATATTTTTAAAATTTTTTCCTCTGACTTCCTTGACAAAAATATGTTCATTCAAATGTGTAGTCAGTCGCTATACAGTTTTGTAATTTTAAAGATTTCTTCTGTAGTTGACATCTAGGTTTATTCAATTGTACTTAGAAAAATGTTTCCACTTCTGAAAGATAATTTTTAAAACTTGTTTTGTGGCCTGATCTATAGTCTAGTATAGAGAACATTTTATGTACTAATGAATATATTGCATTTTCTGCAGCAGTTGGATGTGATGTTCTTTAAATATAGTAAATCTTCTGTAAATATATTAGATTCCATCTATGGTATAGTGTACTTGTAATAGTCATGTTGATGTTTTTGGTCTGGTTGACTCCTTATCTGAAAACACGTGGTTCAGTTTTCCCACTACTTTTCTATTAGAACCCATCTCTCTGTCTGTCTTATATCTCATAGGTTTTGTTTTATGGCACTATGCACATTAACAGAAGCTGCATAGAGATTTGCAATTATTTTATATCCTTGTTGAATTTATCACTTAATCATTGTATAAGGACTTTATCTTTTCTCACAGTTTTTGATTTATATTCTATTTTCTCCATTGTAAATAGAGCCACATTTCCTTGCTTTAGGTTTCATCTGCTCAGGTTTCATCTGCTCAGAATACCATTTTTCCTCCTTTGCCTTGCTTTAGTGGTGAAGTGAATTTTTTTGTAGCACCATATTTTGGATTTTGATTTTTACCCATTAACTGATGTTTGTGCTTTAATTGAAGAGTTTAGTTTTTTTCACAGTAAGGGTCACTGATAGGTAAGGATATACTTTTCAGGTTTTTTCTAGTTATTTTTTCCTCTCTCCTTTTTTTTTTTTTTTTTTTTGAGACAGGGTCTCACTTTGTAGTTCAGGCTCACCCTGAGCTCACTATGTAGCCCAGGCAAGCCTCAAACTCAGCAATCTTCCTGTCTCTGCCTCCCGAGTGTTGGGATTACAGGCGTGAGCCACCATGCCTGGCCCTCCCTCCTCTTTTGTGCTTTGAGGATTTGTTTTATTATAAATATTTGATTGCTTTCTATTCGTCTTTATGTATTGCTCTTTCAGTGGGACTTGTATTTTTACATGCTGTCATCATGACAGCTGTCTTTACTTCAATTTTTGACATAAAACTTCATTAAGAATATGTCTTTTGTAAGGCTGACTGGAAGTTCATGAATTTTCTCAGTGTTTATTTGTGTTGGAAAGTGTTTCTTTCCTCATTTCTGAAAGGTATCTTCATTGCTCCAAAATATTGTAACGTTGTTTAGCATTTATTTTGTGTCAGAGATTGAGATGCATCATTCCATTCTCTCTTGTCCTTTAAGTTTTTCTCCTGAGAAGTCTGCTGTTAGTCTAGTGGAGATACCCTTAAGTATGACCGAGCTGTATTTTCTTAGATGTTTTAGAATTGTCCATTGTATGCTTTTAAAAGGTAAATATATATATATATATATATATACATATATACATAATATGTGTGTAAATATATATGCATATATATATGTGTGTATATATATATATGTACTCCTTACTATAACATATATATATACATATACAGACACACATATATATGTGTCATATATATATGTGTGTCATATATATGTGTGTGTGTCATATATATACATACATATATATACATATACATATACATATATATATATATATATATATATATATATATATATATATATATATGGGTCGGTATATATGTTATAGTAAGGAGTATTTTAAGATCATTCATGTCTATTTAGGGTTCTAAAAACTCCCTCTTTGTGGATGCCTGTACCTTTCACAACTTTAGGAACGTTTCCTGCTATTATTTCATTGAATAGATTTGCTGTCACTTTAGCTATTTTCTTTTTTCAGGTATTCAAAAGAGGTTTATGTCAGCTCCTCTAAAGCTGCTATACAGGTCTTAAATGCTTTCTTACTTTTTTTTCTTATTCTTTGGTTTTGTTTTGTCTGACTGGATTACTTCAAAAAACCTGCCTTTTCTTCAGATGTTACTTGAGAAGAATCAAAAAATTTGATCCGGTTTATTGTTGATAGCCCATATTTTGATCCAACTATTTTTTACTGTTGAGTTGTTTGAGTTCCTTATGTATTTTGGATGTTAATCCAAATGTTTACAAATATTTTCTGTGATAGTGTAAGTGAACTTTTTATTGCACTGATTATTCATTTTCTGTGTAGAACCTTTTTAGTTGGATGTAATACTACTTGTCCAATTTTACTTTTATTCATGTGCTTTTGAGTTCTTCATAAAAATGTATCTATACAAATCATTTCCTATAGTTTTAGTCATGTTGAGTATTTTTTATTGGCTGTAAATTCATTTATTTTAGAGGATTCTCTTTTGTTCAGTATGCCTGTGTATCTGTTTTTAGGCTAGCATCCTGTTTTTTTGAAGACTCTCACTTTGTGGTATACTTTGTAGTCAAGAAATCTGATGCCTCCAACCTGATTGTTTTGTTTAAGATTGCTTTGGTCATTGGGAGTATTTTGTATTTCAATACATTTTTTAAAAAATTATGACCTCAGGCCGGAGGGTTAGCTCAGTGGTTCCAGCGCCTGCCTCGCAAGCACAAGGTCCTGAGTTTGATCCCTAGTAACCACATATAATGCTGGGCGTGGAGACACGCCCACCAACAATCAACGCTACATACCACAATGCCGGACGCGGTGGCTCAGGCCTGTAATCCCAGCACTCAGAGGCAGAGACAGGAGGATTGCTGAGTTCGCAGCGGCTTGCCTGGGCACCATAGTGAGCTCAGGGCCAGCCTGAACTACAAAGTGAGACCCTGTGTCAAAAAGAAAAAAAAAAAAATTATGGCCTCTATATTTGTGAAGAATGTCAATGTTGGACTGTAATTACATTGAATCTGTGGGTTACTTTGGGTAGCATGTATATTTTAGCAATGTTAATTCCTCCTAATCTGTGAACACAAAGTACCCTCCCAATTTTTGGATGTTATTTTATTTCTTTAACCGATATTTTATATCTTATACTGCGGAGATATTTTAACACTTTAGATAATTTACTTATTTCTCTTGTAGCCACTATCACTGGATTATTTCCTTAGATTATTTTAAGATATTTTTTCTATTCTCATATAGAAATGGTAGTATTTTTATGTTGACTTTACATGTTGCAAGTTATGAAATGCATTTATTAGGGCCCGAGATTTAGCTCAGTGGTTCAGGTGCCTGCCTACCAAACTCAAGGTCCCTGGTTTAATCCCAGTAACCACAGACAACCAGGCATGGTGACTCACATCCACCAGCAATCAGTACCACATACCAACAGTGCTGGGAGTGGTGACTTATGCCCATAATCCCAGGACTCGGGAGACCCAGGCAGGAGAACTGGCGAGTTTGAGGCTTGCCTGGGCAACATAGTGAGCTCAGGGCCAGCCTGAACTACAAAGTGAGAATCTGTCTCAAAAAAATTGCATTTATCAGTTACAATTGCTACTTAATGGTGTTTCACATATAAAAATGTGTCATTTTTTACTTTTTGATCATGATCAAGTCCTTTCTACTTACCTCACTGGACAAATTGTACTTTTAGTTATTATTTTGTGCTTTTTATTCTCCACAAGCATATTTTGTCCTTCAAATCTATGTTAAGAATGACCTTTTTCTAGGTTATATTATTTACAAAAAAATATGCAGGATGCATGAATGAGTTGAATTGTTTTATTTTTTTGAGACAGGTTCTCACTTTATAGATCAAGCTGGCCCTGAGCTCACTATGTAGCCCAGGCAAGCCTTGAACTCAGCAATCCTCCTGTCTCTGACTCCCGAGTGCTGGGATTACAGGCATGAGCCACCACGCCGAGCTGAATGAGTTGAATTTGACCAAACTTTATATTGTTTATTTCTTAACTCAGGTGACTAAAAATGTAGCCCTTACTTATGGTCTCCTCCTCAGATGTTTTTCAAAAGTTTCATACTTCCTAATGGAATTTACCGTACAAGTTAAAAGGTAAAATGACATATTTTAAATGCTAATTTTTATGAACTCTCAGCTGATGCATGAAAGGTATTTGACATAAATTTCTAATCCTTTTTGTTTGAAAATCCAAGAAAAAAATTTTAAGTGATGACTCATACCTATTCTTAGCAGCATATGGTTGTTTAAATTAAAATTAACTAAATTTTAATAAAATTCAAAATTTAGTTCATTTGTCACTTTAGCCATACTCTGAGTATTCAGTCTCATACAGTTAGCATATTGGGTCGTGGCAAATGTAGAATACTTTTATCTGTCTAGAAAGTTCTGTTGGAGAGTGCTGATCCAAAGTATGCTGTAGCAATGTGATGAAAATGTGACTTCAGTTTTATTTTTAGATTAACTGCTTCTTGCATTTTACAGAATTTTACTTACTTGAGTCCACTAGGGATTGGTAGTACCTAATGGGCTTAGAATGAGTGGGAGGAAATAGAGCCCGGTGACATGTTCAGGTGTGCAGATGAAACTAAGCTCCTCTGGGAGTAGAAATGCCAAATTGAAAACTATGCCTGAAGGCTTTCAAAGAGGCAAACATGCGTTAGATGAGTATCACTCTAAGCAAGAATAGTGTGATAAAGTTATGTGGAAAAGATCATACCCTTACAGGATAATACATTGTTTCCTCATTAACAACTAATAGAACAAGATCAGTTCATTACATAATATTTCATAAGTACAAAATTTTGTATGACTCAAAATAATACCAGTCAATGTGGGTGGGTAAATAATGAAGAAAGTATTTTCTGTGTATAATATCTAGTGTGTTTTTAACAGTGAAGCCAAATTTCACAGGAGTGCTATTTTGTCTTGCTTTAATAAATGAATCATAATTTTCCAAGTAGATATGGAGGAATGGGCAATGTTTGCAAATGTATTAACATACACAAAACATAAAAGCATAGAAAATGAGATATGTTGTTTGAAAAAATATTTGTCATTAAAACAAATTTATATAAAGCATTATTGAAAAATCTTGGATAAGATCCATATTTAAGAGTTGAAAAAAATCATTGAAAGGAACTATTAAACAGCAGGACGAAGCCAGTGGTAGTATGAGAGAGGCCTGGATTTGATTCCTGGCACAACATAAAAAATTATCCTTGTAAACCATTAAACAACTTAATAACACCATAATCTAATGAGTGACTTGGAAGGTTGTCTGGCTGTAATGCAGATCAATGGTTATCTGAGTGAACTCTGTTTCCTCACAGATCACAACAGTGCGGATAATGGGTAATGTCAGCAGACAACTCGAGTTGCCATAGTAGATGGGCGTCTGCGAGGGTCCTAGCCATGGTGATCTGGCCTTACTACTACTTAGGGTCTGTGCTGGGACAGCACATCATGGGAAGAGTCTGCAGTGGCACAAACGTGCTCATGTTACAAACAGGGAACAAAGACAAGGAGGACAAGTCAGGGCCCCATAATCCCATTCAGTTGGGTGTCCTCTTGTTAAAGATTCTAGTACTTCCCAGTGAGAGCTGTTTGCTAACTGTGCCTCAAAGCACTGAAATGCTGAGGTCACTGAAGATACAAACCATAGAAAGGGGCTGCTGTAACCTAATGGTGCAGGTTTTGTATAATTCTCAATACCTTGTAAGCCCGTTTATAAGCAAGCTTTCACGAAAAGAAATATCTAGTCTTTTTTTTTTTTTTTTTTTTTTGAGACAGGGTCTCGCTTTGTAGTTGAGCTCACTATGTAGCCCAGGCAATCCTCAAACTCAGCAGTCCTCCTGCCTCTGCCTCCCGAGTGCTGGCATTACCAGTGTGAGCCACCATGCCTCGCATTGTGGTATGTGGTACTGATTGCTGGTGAGCCTGAGTCACCATTTCCCATGCCTGGCATTGAAAGTGGTTACTGGGGAACAAACTAGGGGCCTTGCGCTTCCTAGGCAGCTGCCAGAACCAGTGAGCTAAATCTCCAGCCCTAGTCTAAGTTTTTATTACTGACAAGGTAGAAATAGCTCAGTTAATTGGGTAAAGGAGACATTTTGAAACAATACAATCTTAAATGATGTTAATACAGCAGCTCCAGTTTAGAAATGAACAGGGAATTAAAAATTACACTACTTTTCAAGAATCAAAACATCCTATACTTTATATAGGATCATTTATTGAGTTTGATAGCTAAGAATAGCCATTATTTCTGTTCCTTTGAAGTGTTTGCTAAAAATGGAGAAATACAGGTCTGAGGATGTAGCTCAGTGGTAAAGTGCTTGCCTAGTATGGGTAAGGTTTTAGGTTTAATTCTAAGGAGGCAGTGGGGGGAGAGAAAGGGGAAGGGAGGGAGAGGAAGGAGGGAGTAAGGTGGGGAGAGGCTTCTGAGGAAGGAATGTGGTAGTTGCTGCAGCTATACTTACATAATAAATGGAAACCTTTAAATACGATGTGAAAGGCAATAGGTTATTTAAATTGTACCCGAGGTCCAGAGATATTGCTCAGTGGTTCTGGCACCTGCCTCCCAAGTGCAAGGTCCTGAGTTTGATCCCGGTAACCACGTACAATGCTGGGCGTGGTGACTCCGCACCAGCCATCAATATCACATACCACAGTGCTGGGCATGGTGGCTCACACCTGTAATCCCAGCACTTGGGAGGCAGAGACAGTAGGATTGCTGAGTTCCAGGCTTGCCTGGGCTCCATAGTGAGCTCAGGGCCAACCTGAACTACAAAGTGAGACCCTGTCTCAAAAAAAAAAAAAAAAAAAAAAAAAAAAAAAAAAAAAAAAAAAAAAAAAAAAAAAAAAAAAAAAAAAAAAAAAAAAAAAAAAAAAACAACGAAAAATGCTGCTGATATTCACTATATATTTTAAAATATTTTTTATTCTTGTGAAGTAATTCATGGGCTTTTGTGAAGATTTTTAAATATATGTTTTTGGCATATTTAGTTACTTTATGTGAGTAACTACAATGAAAGGTATTTTGAAACTGTAGAAAAGAATTCTGTTAACCAGGAAAGCAAATTAAGTTGCATCTCTATGCATTGAGTCCAGATGAGTGAAATGATCCCAGGCTTTTAAAACTTATAGTTAATTTTTGGGCTGGAGATTTAGCTCAGTGGTTCCGGTGCCTGCCTCACAAGCACAAGGTCCTGAGTTCGATCCCCCCTGGTAACCACATACAATGCTGGGCGTGGAGACTTATGTCCACCAGCAATCAATACCACATGCCACAGTGCCAGGCGTGGTGGCTCACGTCTGTAATCCCACCACTTGGGAGGCAGAGACAGGAGGATTTCTGAGTTCCAGGCTTACCTGGGCTACATAGTGAGCTGAGAGCCAGCCTGAACTACAAAGCGAGACCCTGTCTCAAAAAAAAAAAAAAACACAACAACTTATAGTTAATTTTTTCATGGATACCCAGAAAAAAACTTTATTAGTGTCATCATTTTTAATGATGAAATGTTTAAAATGTTTACTTTGAATTTTCAAGGCTAAAATGATCTTATACGTGCACTCATACATCTTGGTCTGAAATAAATGAAAAGTAAAGAAGTACAGCATAGTACAAGTTGTATGAGTACATATAGCTCTGTACATTTCACTGTATGTTAATTTCGCTTTGACAGCACCAAGATGAAATAGATATCACCAGTGTCCCAGTAAACTCTTTTTCTCCCAATCATGTGCATTATCCTGATTTCTTAGAACATAAAATACTTTTTTGTATTGCTTTGTGCAAAATTGATTATGGTGTGTGATCACTTTTATGTCTGATATCTGGAAGTCAATGTGAAAGTTTGTCTGACTCACTTACATCCTGGCCTGTAGTTGTGGGCACTTACTGTCATTGTTCTGCCTCTGGTTATGTGAATATTTCTGAACTTAATCTTCTACTATTGCTGGAGATGTATGTGATTTTTCTTTTGCAAATAGTATGTCTGAACATTTGCTTACACATCTGTCAGTAAACATCGGTATAAAGTCTGAGGAACATACATGCCCGGACATGAAAACCTTGGTTCTAAAGACTGTACATTCACTTTGAATAGAAACATCCAACTTCATTCCATGAGAGAGGGTGCCAGTACCCTCCCCCACACTGTGTTGAAGAATTTGTTGCTTAATATCTGCACCAATATTCTATTTCCTGACTTTCTTTTTGATAACCAGAGTGATTATTGTTAGCATTTTATCAGTTCCCATTTGTATTTCTCTAATGTCTTTATATAAGTATTAGTGACCATTCAAATGTCCTCAAAGAGAGGGTTAATGCAGGAAAGGTTTACTAAAATGAAAAAGAGGCAAGAAAAAGGAATACCAGGCACCACTCCAAATCAAGAAGCTGTGCTTGCCTGAGTCCTGGTATACATTCTTAGGCTGTCTGGTGTGTTACTTCTGAAGGGAAGCTGCCCCTTGCTACTGTTGATCTAAAATGGTAGGGGGTGTGTTGCCCTGGCAATGGCACTTCTGTTGCTTTAAGAATCAAACACAGAATGTCTCTTTCTGGTGCCTCCTTTTTGGAAAACCATTCATGGATTGAGGCAAAAAAATCTACAGTGACATTTTCAGGCACTCCACATGTCACTTCTCTTTTCCACTTTGTCCCCTCAATACAGACAAAAGCCTGAAAGGTCAGGAAAAAATGATGCTTAATAACACACTATGTCTGGTCTAGTGCCCTTTTTCTTAGCCACTGCTGTGGAAGATCAAGGAGCTTTATAAGAGCAATAGACATATAAACTGTATATTAATGACTACCTACATTTTCTAGCCACTGTGTTTTTACACAGTAGTTTTCATGTAAAATGATTGATGTCTATAAATATGGTAATCCAGTTTTTTATGATTCTCACAACTTCCTAGTGAGTAAAAAATATAGTTAGGCATCACTTATTAACATAGAAAATTGGGGGCTGGAGATTTGGCTCAGTGGTTCCAGCACCTGCCTAGCAAGCACAAGGTCTCTGGTTTGATCCCCGGTAACCATATACAATACCAGACATGGTGACACACACCCACAAGCAATCAGTACCATATACCACAGAGCTGGATGTGGTGGCTCGTGCCTGTCATCCCAGCACTCGGGAGACGCAGGCAGGAGAATTGCTGAGTTTGAGGCTAGCCTGGGCTACATAGTGAGCTTAGGGCCAGCCTGAACTATAAAAGCAACACCCTGTGGAAAGAGAGAAAGAAGAAAGAAAGAAAGAAAGAAAGAAAGAAAGAAAGAAAGAAAGAAAGAAAGAAAGAAAGAAAGAAAGAAAGAAAGAAAGAAAGAAAGAAAGAAAGAAAGA
>PVIC010014137.1:0-37038 GCA_004025085.1 Thryonomys swinderianus
GAACCTGAGTTCGATCCCCTGTTACCACATATAATGCTGGGCGTGGTGGCTCACGCCTGTAATCCCAGCACTCGGGAGGCAGAGACAGGAGGATTGCTGAGTTCGCGGCGGCTTGCCTGGGCACCATAGTGAGCTCAGGGCCAGCCTGAACTACAAAGCAAGACCCTGTCTCCAAAAAGAAAAAAAAAAAAAAAAAAAAGTGAGGTAGAGGGGTTACCCGCTTTCCGGGTTCCCCCTTCCATCTCTCCTAAAGCAGAAGCTTTCTCTCTCAAAAAAATTTTCCTACTCAAACCTCCGTCGTTCCTAAAATTTATTCTTCGATTTTTAGAGAACATGAACTCGCGTTTCAGGTGGGAGTTAGGCCTTAACTCTCCTGTGTCACCAGGACCCGTGACCTGGCGTCAGATGGCTCACTTTGCCAGTGATCCTCACATCTCCAGGTCTCCTTAACGGGGGTTTTCTTTAGAGTGCAGTGTTAATTCCACTTCCTTTGGGGTTTTCTGCCCTCTTGCAGTTAGGTATCTCGGAAAGCAATGAATTCTCTTTTTAGATTTTTGCATTTTAGTACTCTAAGCATCATTAAATGGACCTTGAAATATTATGCAGAATGACATATAGGAATGCTCTTCTCTGCACATTCTTAACTCTGCCTTTTTGCTCCTGCTCATTTTTGCCCCGTTGTTCAAGGCCTCGTGTGCCAGGGCTTTGATCATTGTTTTGTCGCATTTTGACAGATCCAGGGATTTGTTGAAGTCCTTCATCTTGCATTCTCTTTTTAGGTTATTACTTTTTAAATCTACTGCCGGGGCCAGCCGGCAAAATCAGACAGCACCTGGGGGGGGTGGGATGAGGATTAAGCAAAACACAAGACAGACAAAGATGGGATCGGGAGGATCTTAGATAATTGTGAAGGCCTGGAGTTTATTTTTCCGTGCTTTTTTATAGTATTTCTAGCTACAGTGCCCATGTGCAAAGCTTACAATCGATAAAGTAATCAGTGGTAAACATCTACGATTAACATGATTAAAATCTAAATTTACAGGAACTCAAAGTACAAAGGATAACATTGTCTGTTAGCCAGTGTCCAAAAATTTCCAGAATGTGCTCTCTCTGCTTCTTAAACTTCTTCCTAGGTATTCGGCGTTTCTTATCTTATGCTAAAGACTAGCCCAGACTCTCTACGCAAAAGTTTTTGTCTCTCATTGAATACTTCCTTTATGGGGGGAGGTAGGGAGAGGCCCAGGGAAAAATGCAAGAGAGTTTCCTGGTGAGGGAGCAAGCCCCCGGTGACCCAGAGCAGCTCCCAGAGAGCTGGGGTAATGCCCCGCCCCAAGCTGCTTCCCACAATCTACCACCACCACCTGCCATTTAAGCGAGTTTAATCAACCAGCTCTGTAACATGTAAGCAGCCAGGTCCAGGCAAAGAGTTTCTTCTGGGCAATGGATCCCTGAGTGTCAAGGACAGGGCCTGCCTGCCAGACTACACACTCCTGAAGGCTCACTTTTGCCAAGCACAATGATGCATGCCCATACTCCCAGCAGCTCAGGAAGCTGAGGCGGGAGGATCAAAATTTGGAGGCTGCCTTGGGCATTTTAGCAAAAGCCTTTCTGAAAAAGGCCTGGGGGTGTAGTTCAGAGGGAGAGCACTTACCCCGGGGGCACTAGGTCTCTACTATTGCAGAAAGAAAAGGAAGAAAGGAAGAAAGGAAGAAAGGGAGCAGGAGGAAGGAAAGACAATCCCAGCTTTTTGTGTCGTCTCCTGGGAGCTCTGTAGACTGGACAGGTCCTTGCATTGATGGTTCCCTCACTCCTCACCCACTCAGGTCTAGTTTGAAACCCTTTCCCAATGAGACTTTCTACAATCTCCAATCTGTAGTCTCTCTTCTTTAGCCTCCTCCTCTGCTTTTAGAGCTCTGACTGACTTTCTGGTATGTATGTGTGCATGTTTTAGGTCTGTTTCGCATCTGTTTTCCCAACTGGAGCAATGACTCCATGAAGGCGGGGGTCACCGTCTTGTTCGCAAGTAGGTCTCAAGAGACAGTTCACACCAAGCTGGTCGGAGCACGCTGTGGATGCTCAATAACTGTTGGATGAGTGAATTAAGTGAGTGTGTCTCCTAGAGATAATCACTGAGCAAGAATTTCTAAAGCACTTTTTGTAGTTTGTTCTCCTTAAAAACTGGATTAGCAGTGTGGCCGAAGTTCTAACCTTTCACCTTGGCACACTCTGCCAGCGGACCGACCTTAGGTCACCAGTCAGTCCACCTATAAATGCTGCTGCTATAGGTTAATTTGTTTGCTTCTGAAGGATGTTAAAGTCTTAGTATTGTCTGTGAATTGGATCTTACTTGGAAAGAGGCTCTTTGTGAATGATCAAGCCCAGAGAAGTCAGAATAATGAATCTTAATCCGATATGCCTAGAGTCCCTTTCAAAAAAGAAATAGTCTAGACAGGGAGATAGACCTGCACATGCAGAGGAAGATGATGTAAACACACAAGGAGGGTCCCACCTACCAACCAAGAACACCCGGGACTAAGAGAAGTCGGGGGGGGGGGAGGGGGCTGGAACAGACTCTCCCCACATCTTTAGAAGAAGCCAACTATATCTATATCCTGATTTTGGCCTCCAGGTGGTGGGGCAGAACTTTTCTTCTGTTTAAGCCTCCCTATCTGTGGTTGTGTGTTACAGCAGCCCCAGGACATGGACATTTTTGCTCTGTGGTTCTGTGATGCCCGTCCTCTCACACACATACCACTTCATGTGGAAGTGCTAGCTGACACTCACTTTTCTTCCTGGACTATGGATCCCATGGAGCAGGACCATTGGTGCTCCAGCAACTAACACCATCCTGGCACCTAGTGGATTCTCAATATATTTTTGTTTAGTTGACTTAGATAGTCCTTTCTAGTGTTATCTTACATAGTAAATGAAATATGTATGTGAGGTGCTTGAAATAATGGCTGTGCTTTTAATAGTAACCATCGTTCTTCTTATAGAAGTAAGAAAGTAGCACCAGGGTCTGTGTGGCTCCGTGTCCTCCTCTGAAGGTGGAGATTCATGAGGTTCTAACTAAACAAGGGAATGGCACCAGTGTTTATAGTAGCACAGGTTGTAACAGCTAAATCTTGGAAGTGGCTTACGAGTACATCAACAGATGAATGGAGAAAGAAAATGTGGTGCTTACACATAATGGAGTACTACTCTGCCATAAGAAGGATGAACTTGAGACATTTGTAAGAAAATGGGTGCACTTTGAGACCATAATGTCCAGTGACACACAATCAGACACACAAGCTTAAACTGTACATGGTTTCTCTTGTATGAGAAATCCAAAATATAAAGAGCAACGTAAAAGACAGATGTTAGGAAGTAGAGGATAGAGCTTTCTTGGATGGGAAGGGGATCAAGAGACAGGTTGGGGAGGGAGAGGAAGGGAATGAAACAGAAATGGAGATGTGTCTTGTCCATGTACCAATGCTGCACAAGGAATGAAAGCATGCAGTACTAATATAAAAAAGTTAGAAAAATGTTTACAAAATAATTAAATAAGAGAATGTGCTGAAATGACTTTGCTCAGTGCAAATAGGGAGTCAGTAAGCGGCCCTAACAGGTACACAGAAGTGCCCTGCTGAGGTTCTTCTTCGATCTTTGGGAGCACATTGGCTGTTGCTACCTTTACTTGTCTGCTTCGGAGCTTGTAACTTCATTTTATTGTGCCTCAGTTTCCTCTGACATTCACTGATGGCCTATTATGTGCTAAGCGATTTCTCATTTAGTTCATTCTGTTTTTCTAAGTGTTTCTCTGCTCAAATTTAAAGGTAAAACCTGGGGTTTCCACAGTGCTGGGCTCACTCCTGTGCCATCCCAGCATTTGCAAACCTCCACGAAGAATCCAGGAAGGGCCGACAATCCCCAAAATAATTTACCTCATCACTGTCCACAGCAGGCTGTCACAGGTCTCGATGTGTTACAAACATGGGGCGCACCTCGCAGTGTGGTCTGTATTTCTGGACTTCTTTGTGGCTCCCATCATGAATGGAGGCATCTTACCTAGAAGTTTATCTGGTTAGAATCTCTGTTACCCATTCACGTGAACCCCAAGTTTCCCACAGTGAGTGTCACGATTCGAATGCCCCAACAAAACTCATGCTAAAATTCAATTCCCTTTGGGGTATTATTAGGAGATGCCTGTTGGGGTAGTGA
This sequence comes from Thryonomys swinderianus, assembly GCA_004025085.1. NCBI lineage: Eukaryota > Metazoa > Chordata > Mammalia > Rodentia > Thryonomyidae > Thryonomys > Thryonomys swinderianus. The sequence goes on from PVIC010014137.1 coordinate 4,204, forward strand.
GTAGGTCAGGGGGCTCCAGTCTGAGGAATGGATCAGTGCTGTCACCCAGGCTCTTAGGACCAGGCAGTCCCTCTGTCCAGCATCCTTACGCTCACCCCCGGCTCTGCATGCTCACTTGCCCTGTGCCACGTGTGGGCACAACGTGGAGGTTCTGAGCAGAAGGACCCCCTCTCTCCCTCAGATTCCCAAGTCTTCGAGACCTTGAGCCATAAAATGACTGTTTATAGTCTACCCAGTGTAGGGTGTCCCAGGATAGCAGCAGGAACTTGGCTAAGAGCCTGAATTAATCAGCTTTTTCCTCCTTGAAATACCATACCTGAGACCCACAGTTAAAAGGAGAGGTTTAATTAGGTTCATGATTTGAGGGATTAATTCTATGGTCAGCCAGCTCTGGGGCAGGAGCATCACAGCAGACAGGTGCAGCAAAGTGAAGCTTAGTTCATGGCAGTCAGGAGCCTGAGGGCAGGGGCCAGACGTAGACCCCAGTGCTATACCTCTATAACCCAGCCATGGGGAAGCTCCACTCCCCCCACACCCCAGGCAGTTCCAAGGCCAATCAGTTTGACCCCACACTGGTCTGCTCCTTATCTCACACCCCACCCTGACCTGACAAACTTCCCTTCTGTGTTGTTCAATGAGCTAAGTGTCTTGATAGGAAATCTGAAATCTTTCTGCCTGGTTGGGCTCTTTTGCGATGTTGGCCAAATCACTTGTTCCTATTTTAGCTTTTCCACCTCTCCAGCAGGTCTAATACTATCAACACCATAGACTTGTTCTGAGGATTACAAAAGACAATGAGCAAATAGCTACAGAAATTGTGTACTCAGAGGAAGAGAACTTACCTGCCTACCAGGTCAGGTGAGCGACATAGTGGCCAGGTGTCCTGAGTCAACAGATTGCACTAAATGAGCTCATTTCCAAGCTTTAGCTATCACAAACTGAGCTGCTATAAGCATAGGTGCACATATGTCACTGTGGTATGATGCTTTTAGTTCTTCTGTGAATGTACCCAGCAGGGAAATAACAGGGTCAAATGGGATCTCTATTGCTAGTTTTTTGAGGAATCTCCACACTGATTTTCACAGTGGTTGCAGCAGTCTACATTCCCACCAACAGTGGAGAGGGATTCCTTTTTCTCCACAGCCCCACCACCAAAAATTTGTTTTGTTTTGGATTGTTTGTTTGATATCAGAGATCGAACTCATGACCCTGTGCTTGCAAGGAAGGTGCTAGAACCACTGAGCTAAATCAGCTCTCTTAAAATGAATATTTTTAATGTATGCAAAATTCATCAGTAATTTCAGATGATAAGTGCAAATGAGTAGTTCTTTAGAAGAAAGTGATAATCATAATTATTCCCAGGAGAAGAAAACATCTTACCATAGAGGTCAGCTTTGCTCTTGGATGAATTGGTAGTTCTTGGCTAAACTCATATGGATTATGATAAAAACAAAAAACAGACAAGTCTAATATTGTTCTCCTGCCTACCTCCTTGGCTCTCTCTCTCTCTCAATACAGTTAGAAGGAAGCTCATTTTCCTTGAGAAAGTGAGATGAAGGACCCTGGTGTTTTATAAAATTCTCTGCCTTTCTGCTGCACCCTGCAAGCTCTATTGGAGCGAATGCACATTAAACACGGGGCCAGAGAGAAAGGCACAGATGAAAGGTGGTGCGAGAGCGGAGGCATTTACTGAGAAGCATATGACTGGAAGTGCAGAGCGTTGAAGGGGCCCATGCCTGGCCCATCAAACTGTGACTGAGTTTCCAGCTGCTCCCTACCGCTCCCCTCTGAGGCTCTGGCATGGCCCTGCCATTTTTAGTTCTTTTCCTCCTTTATTCAGACTGGAGGAAAGCTTTTTCCCTCTCCCCTTGAATTAGTATGCAGTAGCTCAACAGATGAATTACAAATCATACCTGAAGGTGCTGGAAGTACAAGAAGAATGCTTTATTGGCTTTTGGTTATTAAACACCAGCCATGTTACTTCTGGCATTCACGCCCAGAGGCAGGGGAGAAAAATACCAAGAGGAACAGAAAACCGTGAGGTAAAACTTTTACAAGAGAGAGCTGGCTGGCTCCAGGCAAGTCAACATCTCCCGTCCCACTACTGCACACATTTCAGTCGTAAGAGGGTAGAGCAGTGTTAAGAGGATGATGATTCTCACTCTGAAAAGTCGTAGGTCATCGTGATTTTTGTTTCTACAAAGATAGTATTTTCATTGCTAAAAAACATTTATTTTGCTATTTTTGATCATAAATAAGTCACTAGAGGTTTTAATCTGCCACAATGCATCTAAGAGAAGCCCCAGGCTATGTACCAGGTGGCACTGTGAATGATGTGTTATTTCTCACCCCAAAGCGCATGTACACACACACACACACACACATACACCCCACCACCACCGCCGTTGCCACCACCACCACCACTACCACCACCACTCCCATGTATTGTCGATTGCTTCCACATCCAAGTTCAGAACATTGGCTCAGGCATCCCAGGGTCTGTGGCATCCGCAGTCCCAGGTAAGTGAGAACGAAGTCTCGGCAGGTTGCACACTGGTCACCCTGGGCAAGCTGCTCTGGCCTTGCTTGGCTCTTTGGCTCAGCTTCCCCGTGGTGACCATGGCAGCACGGTGAGGACCCCAGAGCAGCGAGTGCAGCAGAAGTCTGAAAAGGTGCATTATTTCTTTTGAACATGTTATTCATGGAAGAAATTTGTTTCAATTCTAATGACTCAGAGAAATAGCTAAAACCTCAAAAGAAAGGTCTTGTCAAGGAGAGAGTGGTTACAGAGTTAAAACTTTGTCTCTGCTGACAATAACTGATCTCAGTGAACACCAGTCTGTGGTGCCAGGGGCCTGACCCAGGGCCGGGCAGGCTAACCATGCCCTGTGCCATGAGTCCCATCCCAGGCTTCACTGTGCTGCCCTCATTTTTTTCTTAGTACAACAACTATTTAGCCAGCTCTAAAAAGGCCTTCAGTAACAACAGGAGTGTCTTGTGTTTGTGCCACCCAGTAGGGCAGCTACGAGCCCCACATGGTCACTCAGCAGAGCTGGGACTCTGATGAGGACCGTGAGGCCCAGGAGTTAGGCACCTTGCAGGGCTTCCCTGGCAAAGCGGAACCCATGCAAACCAGTGCTCTTCTAGGAAGGCTTGCTGTCTTGTGCCTAGATTTCTTTCATTTAGGTAGGAAAAGTGAGGAGTGATTTCAGAAAGGAATGTCTACTTTTGCAAATAAGGACTCTGAATATGTGAATGGAAGGGAACATCATCCTCTCTGGTCTCACAGGCAGCAAAGGACACAGGCATTTAGTTTCGCTAAATAGCAGGCCTGTGGGATCAGGGTTCCGGGCCCAATCACAGGGAGCAAACTGTCCAGTCTTATCACCATCTGCCAAGGCTACCGCAATACCTTACTGCTGTGTTCTGTATGTGTTCCTTTTCACTTACTGAGTATCCACCATGATCCAGGTAAAGCAGATGTGGGAGTAGAGTACAAAAATGCACTAAAAACAGATGAGGCATGCAGTGCCCCGTGAGAAGGCAGACGACCAACCACTCCAGTCCGGGGCTGCAGTGGCCAGAGACTTCTGCTTATTTCCTGGCATCCTGAGTATGGGCCCAGACATCAGGGCACCCAGGCTCAAATTCAGAGCTTCACTTACTACCTGTGTGATCTCAGGCAAATTACTGGACCTATTTCAGCCTCATCTGCAAGATGGAGATAGCAATAACCTGATTTCCTACTGCTGTGGTTGCTAAGGCTACACGAAAACTCAGTGAGAACATTTGGCAGAGTGGTTGGTTCATAGTAAATGCTCATTAAGTGTTTCTACTCATCGCTTCTCTCATTGAGATCATCATTAGGAATGAAAATGAGCCTTGTGAATTGTAATTGTCTCCATTGTGCAGACAGGGAGCTGAGCCCGAGAGAGAGGAAGCCGACAAAGGTACAGCAAGACAGTGGGACGGGACCAAACTTGGAGCCAGGCAGAGAGAGTTCAGGGAGAGAAAGGGCTGTGGGAGAAACTCACCTCATCCGCAGGCCCCGGCTCTGCACTCCCTCTGGACAGGTGACCGTGGGGAGCCTTGCAGGGTGTGGAGGGGAAATTCAGGACTGACCAGAAACCAGTTTCAGTGTTAGTACCTCCTGTGTTCTAGTCCAGTTTCAAAAGTTTTCTGGGGCTGGAGATTTAGGCTCAGTGGTTCCATCGCCTGCCTCACAAGCGCAAGGTCCTGAGTTCGATCCTGTTAACCACATACAGTGCTGGGCATGGTGACTCACCCCTACCAGCAATCAATACCACATACCACAGTGCTGGGTGTGGTGGCTCATGCCTGTAATCCCAGCACTCGGGAGGCAGAGGCAGGAGGATTGCTGAGTTCGAGGCTTGCTTGGGCTACACACTGAGCTTAGGGCCAGCCTGAACTACAAAGCGAGACCCTGTCTCAAAAAAAAAAAAAAAAAAGTTTTTTGAACTACAGCTTCTTGTCCTGGAACTATGCACATTCAAGATCAACTTAAACTTTAAAAGAAATTCACAGTCCTTATTCCAGTACCTGGTTTATGTGAGATCCTGGGGTAGGAGAAAGTGCTACAGAAGTAGTGTCCGGTCCATCCCTTCCTTCATCATTGCTTCCATCCATCCATCATCCTCCCATCCTTCCATCAGTCCATCCACTAGCTCATCAATATCACAAGAACCTACTAAGCACCACTGGGCACTAACACTGTCCTGAGAGTACTTTTACCGCCACCTGAGCATTATTCTTCCTACCAGACAGCAGTCATCCCTTGGCATTGGGGTGGAGTGGGGCCCGCTCAGATACTCAAACCCTCAGATACCCAAGTCCTTCATATAAAACGGCATAGTATTTGCATATAAACTACACAAACTTTCAGGACACTTTAAATAATCTCTAAGTCTTAATCCCTGGCACAGTATAAGTGCTCTATGAATGGTGTGATCAAACATATGGTAGATGTCTACATTTAAAAAATGTATCACATTAAAAGGTACATTGCTATTAATGCCCCCTCAAAATATTCCTTCTCGATTCAGGCACACTCACCTCTTGTTCTTGCCACGTTCTGGAAGTCCTCTTTCCTGAGCACTTATGTTGTGCTATTCTGGAGGGCTCTGATTACCTGAATCAACTCAAAACACTACCATTCACAATCACTGTGATTCCAGAGAAGAGCCAGAAGTCGCACAGTGCCAGGCCCAGTGACCAAGGTAGAGAAGGGCACAGCGTGTTTTTACCAGCCTGCCTTTCCCTCGGAGGGCACTCCGTACAGCATCACCATGGTCTTATAAATCACACCTTGTAAAGACACTCATGAAAGAGGACGTCCAGAACAGCTTCAGAAAGTGGCAAGGATGGTGGGCCCGGCGGGCCTGAAGGGAAGAGTATTTTGAGAGGGATTAATAGGAACATGCCTTTCCTTGTAATAGTCTTTGCTTTAAATAGTCATCGTCTTTTTCAATCATACTTCATAAATACCAGTAATACAGTACAGTTTAGGAAATGATGGTGAAAAGTCTGTACAGCACAAATGCAAATACTTTCCACTCACTTCTGTTGAATCTGCCCATGTGCACAGACGTAAAGGGCCGCTGTGTTCTCACCTCCAGATAGGAAGAGAGCGGTGGAGGTGCCCCTTAGGGGGGGACGCGGGAGGGGGGGTCACTTCTGGCAAAAGTTTCCCAGCACCCAGCCAAGCACCAGCAGGGTGAAGATTGTCAGGGCACGGTCAGTCTAGTTGGCCCACATGCCCCAGGATGGGATGTAGTGTGCTCTAAGCTACAGCAATACTCTTACTTATTTGTTTATTGGTACTGGGGATGGAGCTCAGGACCTTGCACTTGGGAGGCAGTCACTGAGCTAAATCCCCGGCTTTAGGTGCCCTTTGTTATAGCTCAGCCCTTTTTACGACACCAGTAATTAAGCAGTGTGATCGGCACACACTATGGAACCAAAGTACTTTGGTTGTTTGGGTGCAGCGTTCAGAACCCAGGCCACGTCCATGGCACTCAGGTGTAAACTGCACTCTGGGATTCGGCTTCCTTCAGTTTAGTTTTACAAACAATGCCCTCGGAGCGGGCAGCGGGATATAAAGGCCGGGAGGAGCCACCAGGGGAGCCGGGAAACTGGAGTTTCAGGAAGGTGGTGCACTCGAAGGAGGGGCTCTGGCCGTGAAAGCGACGCGTCCCGAGCGGGGTGTGCGGCAGCCGGGCTCCCGCGCGGGAAGCGAAGTTCGGCCAGGTCGGGTGATGCCCCCGGGGCAGCGCGCCGAGCTCGGCGTCCAATCAGAGCGCGGCCGGAGTCCGAGGCTCCGCGATATTCAAATTACGTGCGGGTCGGGACGGGCACCTGGCCCCGCGCTCGCGCTCGGCGCGGCCGCAGCGGCTGTTCAGCGGAGCGTCCCTGCCCGCGGCTCCGCCTCTGGGTTTTGGCCCGGCCGGCCGAGGCCGCAACAGGTCTTCGCGGCTGCCGGTTCTGCTCGCCGCCCGCGGCGTCCCGGACCCTGCAGCCCGGCCGTCTGCTCCCGAGCCGGCCGACGGGCGGGGCGGCGGGGCGGGCTCTCGGGCAGTCGCCCCGGAGATCTCCGAGCCGGTCTTAAATAATACGTGAGCCGGGTCCAGCCGGGGAGTGACGGGCGGCGAGCGGTGAGTACTGCGTGCTCTGCGGGGCTGCGCGCGTCCCTCGGGGGCTCAGGGCAGGCGACCGGGTCGGGGGGCTTCGCTCTGCGGTCCTCGCCGGGCCCGCAGCAGGTGACCCGGCGGCGTCGGGGTGCGGGAGAGGCGGCCCGCCCGCCCTCCGCGCTCTCGGGAGACTGGGCAGTCGGCTGAACCTCTCAAACTTTTCCAGCTGCCTGCTGTCCGCGTCGCACCTCGCGGGCCACACTGCACTCTTCGGAGCGGAGCCGCGCCGGGGGCTTGGCGAGTTCCGGGGCGCGAGCGGCGGCGACCGAGAGAGGCTCGCCCGGCGGTGGGGGCGCTGGGGTGGCCCGAGGGGCGCGGGGTGCGTGCGAGCCGAGGGCGCTAAGAGCCCTCCCCCGGCGTGTGTGCCGAGCGGAGCGCGCAGGGCAGCTGCCCGAGCCGGAGGCGGACCTGGGGCGCGAAAGCAGCTCCCCGCGGCGGCTGGAGGGGACGCGCGCCCCTGGTTGGAAGGATCCCCGCTCCCTCGGCGGCCCTTCTGCTGCCCAGCCCGGAGATCTTCCGCTTGGGCGGGATGGAGAGCTGGTTTCCCCGGCGCGCTAGGCGAGGACACGCCGAACGGACAACAAAGGGGAACAGCGCGGGCAGACCGGCGCTTCGCGGCTCTTCCCGGAAGAGTTGGGGCTCGGGATCAGTTTCCCCTCGAGCGGGTCGGAGTGGCAAGAGGGGAGCAGAGCTCCGGGCCCCCATCTCTCTGGCCGGGGTGCCCCAGTTGGTGCCCTCTAGCCGCGGAGGGGAAGTGTCCAAATCACTCCGGCCACCCCCTCCCCCAGGCGTTGGAGGATTCCTGCTTCCCGCGCCTGGCCGCCTATTGTTTTGTGTCCCGCAGCTCGGGACCGGCTCCTGCCCAGGGGGAGCGCGGACGGGAAGAGCCGGCCTGGCCCTGCCCTGGGGGAAAGGCCGGTGAGCTGGCGTCCTCGTTTCCTGCGGCTACAGGTTGTTCTGGGAGCCTGGAGCGGTGATCGACCTTCCTCGGGGCGCCGCCGGGCGTTAGTGCCTGGCTGGATGCAGACTGGTTAAGCAAGCGGTTGACTGGGGTCCGTGAAGTCCCAGCGGTGACACTCACTCGGGACTCAGCGGCAGTGAATTGGGTTGAACTCTTATGAATTTTCTTTTCCTCCCTTCGGAGTTTTGGATGTTGACGGATTCATATAATTTGCCTTGGTGACCGTTGCTGACTTTCCCTCTCACGCTTGTGAGTTTACACTTTACAAACACTGCAGTTGCCTTCTGGGTCGGGATGAGCCTCACTCAGGCCTTGGCGCCCGTCGCTGGCTGCCAGCCACGCACTAGCTGCTTTACCTGGTCGCTTCCTGACCACCCAGCCCCACGCGGAGCCCTCACTTTGCAGCTAATCAGAGTAGAGATTGCAGAATAAAAGAAACTGTCATTGTCACACACTTAATCAGTGCAGCTGGAGATCCTGCCTGGTCTCAGAACCTCGGACTGCAGACTGCTTAGCAGTTCCCCTCAGCCTAATTTTGTTTTATTTAATGTGTCCCTTACTTTTTTTTTTAACGAATTTCCTTATATCCATCCTATACTGTTTCTCTGTGTTCTAGTACAGTGACATAAAATAATGCAATAAAGGACGGGTTGAAAAATAACAAAATCTTACACCAGGTATTGTGTGATTAGTGTTGTTTAAAATATGAAAGAAGCCAGGGATTTAGCTCAAGTGATACCGTGCCTGCCTTGGAAGCACAAGGGCCAGAGTTGATCTGGTGCTGCAAAAAGAGGTGGGGGCGGGGAGGCAGAGAGGAAGGGAGGCAGAGAGAGAGAGAGAGGGACAGAGAGAGAGAGAAAGCAAGCAAGAAAGAAAGAAAGACAGGAAGGAAGGCGTTATTAAGGGGACTCACGTGACCTTGGGCACTGAAAAGTCAGAATGCTCTGGGACTGGGAAGGTATCTCTGGGCATTAGTAGGATGGATGTGGGCTTGGGGATGTGTGGAAGGGTTGGGCTTCCAGGATAAGCAACCCAGCACATGTGAGACCTGCCTGCTTGGCACATAGGCTGTGACCGCTAATGTGGAAGCTACCCGAGGCTGCTGGTACTGCCACTGTCATTGCCAGGGTGAATCAGAAACTGGATCAGTGGGTGCTCCAGGTGCAGGCCCAAGAGAAAGCACCTGATTGGCCGAGCTTGGTTCATCCTGGGTGCTGGAGCCTCACAGTGAGGGGCAGGGCCGCCTCCTGGCCGACTCACAAAAGTGGGCTCAGAAGTCAGGCAGCCCTCCCTCCCAGGAAGACACTGAGGGTGATGAACATGTACCGCAGGGACCTTTTTTATTTTTTTTGCTTTTTGAGACAGGGTCTCCGCTTTGTAGTTCAGGCTGGCCCTGAGCTCACTATGGTGCCCAGGCAAGCCGCCGCGAACTCAGCAATCCTCTTGTCTCTGCCTCCTGAGTGCTGGGATGACAGGCGTGAGCCGCCACGTCCGGCATTGTGGTATGCGGTGTTGATTGTTGGTGGGCGTGTCTCCACGCCCAGCATTATATGTGGTTACCGGGGATCGAACTCAGGACCTTGCGCTTGCGAGGCAGGCGCCCGAACCACTGAGCTAACCCTCCGGCCCCCGCAGGGACCTTTTTAAAAAGAAAAGATGTTGAGAAGTTCCATCTAAAGAAAAAAAGAAAATGAAGCGCCTCCGACACCCTGCTTTGAAACCAGTGTTTGCGCATAGTCGGTTCTCAGAAGCCCAGGCTCAGGATCACGTGAGGTATCCATTCGGTTAAAACTAACCCTTGATCGCTTTTCTCTCCTTGAAGTCAGTGCAGTTGGAGTGAAAACTGGGAATCTGCACCTTAACGAGCAGGAAAAATAATGATGGACTTATTAATTAGGAGCTATTTAAGATATTTTACACTGAGAATAGTTTACAAAGTTTTCAAAATCAAGGTGTCAAGCCAAGCATGGTGGCTCACGGCTATAATCCTAGTACTTGGGGCGTGGAGGCAGGAGGCTTACTGTGAGTTTGAGGTTAGTCTGGACTAATACTGAGTTCAGGGTCAGCCTGAACTACAAAGTGAGACCCTCTCTCAAAAAAAAAAAAAAAAAAAAAAAGAGTCAGGGCCGGAGGATTAGCTCAGGGGTTCTGGCGCCTGCCTCGCAAGCGCAAGGTCCTGAGTTCGATCTCCGGTAACCACGTACAGTGCTGGGCATGAAGGTTGACGCCCACCAGCAATCAATACCACATACCACAGTCCCGGGCGTGGTGGTTTACACCTGTAATCCCAGCACTTGGGAGGCAGAGACAAGAGGATTGCTGAGTTCAAGGCTTGCCTGGGCTACATAGTGAGTTCAGAGCCAGCCTGAACTTCAAAGTGAGACCCTGTCTCAAAAAAAAAAAAAGTCAGTGTCTTAGGGGAAGGTGACTCACCTGACCAGAACAACTGATAAACTCATTCTGCCATGAATGAGTCCAGGGATGAGGTTGTCTACTTCTTGGACGGGGTGGGGAGTGGGGTTTGGGGATCAGACAAAAGCTTCCTACAGGCAGGACAGTCCCCCTCCTTCCAGAGGCTGAGAAACTGCTAACAGGAAATGCTTGGTAGCCTTTTGAAAGAAAATGGCTGTTTTTATCAGTCCTCCCACCCTATTTGATCTTAGCATTGTCTGCTGTGTACCAGGCCCTGGAAACACACAGGTGAGAAAGGGTCATCCACAGATATGCCTAGATCAGGTCAAAGCATCAGGATAAGGGCATTTGGGGAGCTTTTTACTTCACACCCATTATCTTACTGTCCCACAGATGGGTCTGGGAAGCCTGAAAGGTCCTTGGAAAGAGACATGAATTGGCCAGGCCAGTTTTCCAGTTCTCTAACTTTAGTGTCTTCGAAGTTAATCAGTTTTGAGCTTGCAGCTCAGAGTACAGGTCAAAGGCCCCATCACTGACATTAGTTTTGGTCCTGTGCATTTGGAGCAAATACTTCATTTTATGCAGACGTAATCCTGGTCCTGAACATTTCCTGGATTTAGTGTTGGGAGCTCCATGAGCTACTCTTAGTGGCTCTGGTGACCTAGTCGGGTTGTGAACATCAGGGTGGAGTCTCAAATGATTGGCTCTCAGGACATACTTCTGGGTGCACAGGGTGGGGCATGGAGGCCTAATCTGGGATCTGTCTCTGGTCGATCACCCCTGACTTTCTGGTACTGTTTCCCGCCTCTGCTCTGGCCACCATGAGGTAAACTCCTACTCCATGATCCCCTTGCACCATGATGTATGTGTCTGCATCGGAGCTAGCCAACCATAAAATGAATCTCCTGAAACTATGAGGCAAATTTAAATCTCACCCTTATACTGTGGTCATGGGATATTGTGTCCAGACCCAGGAAAACCAACTTTAATAGCGCTTTAATAGGTGAGTTACCCAGACCTTCCCTTTGGGCACAGCCATGAAAACCAAGCTGAAAAACTCCACTTTGAGTTGACTTCTTCAGTTGTCTAGTGTTTCTTAATTGATGGTATTTTAATATTGCATTAAAATTTACTTAAAAATAGAAGAGGCAAGTACACTTTTAGGAAAAATGTAGAGAAATCTGGACTCGGAATACCAGTAGCCTTCCGAGGTGGTAGCCTGCCCAGTGCAGTGGTCAGTGGGGGTGTCTGGTTCATCTGGGACGCCTTGGGACAGTTCTGTCTCTGCCTGTGGCTTGGTGGTGTTACCAGGAAGCCAGCTTTGCTCAGCCGCTGAGCCCTTAATCTCTGCAGCTGCGGGGGTAGAGATTTAACTCCCGGCCTGTCCTTCAGCAGGCGACTGGCTAAGGTGTGAGTGTGACATGTGTGCATGCGGGACATGGAAAAGGAGTCCTTTGAGAACTGTGGGTGTGATTTGGTGCCTAATCTTCAGTGGGCATGAATGAGCTTCGTCTTAGGAACTGCTAGAGGTTTGAGCAGCCCATGATTTTGCTACAGGGAGACTTGGGAGTCATTCTGTTGGTGACTGTCTGCAGAGGTAACTGGAGGGTGGCAGAATCTTAGAAGAGCAGGGGCTGGGTGCAGGCTAGAGGTAGAACACATGTCTAACATGCGAGAGGCCCTGGGTTCCTCATCAGCATTACATACACATAAGTAAAGACTAAGCGCTAGAAGGATTTGATATGAACAATATCTTTACTTAAATAATGCATAAAATTGTAGTTCTTATTTGGAGCTTTCTTTGACTTAGAATCTAGGTAGTGGGACACCCCCCCCCCCATGTGTGTGCTTTAGGGACAACCTTCCTTATCTTGAAATCTGGGCGTGTAACCTAGGAAATGGCAGCAGAGTGTTGCAGAATACGACAGAAAGGGCAGAGCCTTTGGCCCCATCTTTGGGATCCCTCAGCCTCATAAAACGGCACAGACATCATCTGGATGATTTGGTGACTATTAGAAAGACAGAGTCCAGTATCACATGTTTTAGACACTTTGGCCCCTGACCTTGACGCCACGTCCTTCTGGTTTAGAAGGAAATTATTCCAAATGAGGCCAGGAGCAAATAAGTAGAACATAAGGTAGAGAAAGGTCTCCAGAGAACAACAGAAAATTAGAGAAAAGCATGTGGCTCTTTGTTGGGGGCTTCTGGAGCCCTGACTGGAGCCTGAGTGGGTGACTCTGTTGCGACAGTGTCTTGGGGTCATGCTTAGGGCTCTTGTTCTCAGGACAAGCTACTGGGTTTAAACTCTGGCCCCAGCAGTAGTTACCTGTGACTTTAGGCAAAATCCTGCATCAATTTCCTAACCTGTAAATTCTGATGATGCCTTAGAACGATGACAGGGCCTGGGACATAATACATGCTCAGTAAATATTCATTTCCAAGACCGCATAGTGTTTCTCAGGTCTCGGCAGAGGTCTGGGTCTGAGTTTGATCTCTGCCTCTGGCCTCACGCCTGCCCCTCCCCTGTAGGCTGTGGGCGTCCATGCCCAAGTTAGGCAGAAGGGGCTTCTTCTAGAGCTGTGCAGCACCTCCCATTAGTTCCACATAGCCGGGTTACTCAGGTTAATGGCTCCTCTGTCCTTCTTCTTGCCAGGGACACTGCCTGGCGTGAATGAGCCCTGTGAAGAGCACCCTCTGTACACCTTGAAGCAAGCCAGCCCTGCCACTTGAAAGGTGCTTGTATCCCTTGAGGCCTCCGGGAGCTACCTCATGCTCAAGAGATCGCACTAGCCATGGGCCTCACGCTTGGCATCTTGCTGCTGCTGCTGCTGCTGGCGCTGGGCGGGAGCTCCACCTCTGGACGGCAGCCAGCACCCACAGACAGCCCTGGGCATTTGCATTATGAGCTGCCTCCAACCACGTACGAGACCCCAGACTCCTACACAGCTGGATCCATCGCTGTTCTCTTCCAGATGGTGCAAAGCTTTGTCCATGTTGTCCAGCCCCACGACTTCCCTGAAGGTACGTGTGAGCGGTGGGGCCGGAGGAGACCACCTCCACACACCAGTGTTTCTCAGGGGCATGCTGTCCATATAAAATGTATGTGAGATCTTACAGGGTGAAATTCAAAATTAGGACAGAAAATATTTAGGCAGAAGTTAAGAAGATAGTACAAGTTTCTTTCATGTGGCAGCAATGTGATTGCGAAGAAGGGAATCCAACTGTGTTGCTTTGTTTCTAGTTCTTTATCTTTGTTTTGTTTTGGTGGAATTGGGGGATTGTTCTAAAGCACACACCACACAAAAGGGAAACCTGGGGTGAAACTGCAAGTTCCCTGTTGTGGAACGAAGCATGAATAACTGCCCTGCACCTGTTAGTCAAGCTAGTGCTTAAAAATATAACTCCCTCTGTCCACTTCCAGATGCGATTTTGGCCCTGGGTGTGGTAGTAATGGGCCTGTCTAAACCTGTTTGCCCCTTAAACTGCTTAGTTCTAAGGGTTTGGGTGTGAGAAGGGAGGGATGGCCACTTCCTGGGATGTGGCCGTGGCTCCTGTTACTCCCTATGTATAGTACCGTTTCTGGCTTTGGCTTCTTACTGTTCATTTTCTAATCATTTGAACCCAGAAGGTCGCTGCAGTTTGATACAGCAACAGGACCACCAGAAAGAAAGTTGCGTAGGAAGTATCTGCTGGGGTGTGGTAGACTGGATGCTTGCGGGCTCAAGATTAGATTTAGTCTAAAAAGTTTGTCTTGTTAGATTTTTTATTTTTAGCAGGACATATTTGCGGTGCATAATGATTGCCTTTATTGTGAGGGGTCGGTGCACGTAGGTAACTAACACACGTTAGTTCTGTTTCCATCCCACGCTCCCCCTTTCCTCCCTGCTCCATCTCTTGGTCCGTTCCCATTTGCAGCAGTTCCATCTGCACTTTTTTTCAGTTCTTTTTCTTTTCATCCCCTTTCCTTTCCCTTTCTTTCCCTTTCCCGCATCTCTTATTTCCCTTCCCATTTGAAAAAGATCTCTCTCCTTCTTGTTGTATTTTTTTTTTTTTTGAGCCAGGGTCTCACTTTGCAGTTCAGGCTGGCCCTGAGCTCACTATGTAGCCCAGGCAAGCCTCGAACTCAGCAATCCTCCTGTCTCTGCCTCCCGAGTGCTGGGATTACAGGCGTGAGCCACCACACCTGGCTTGTTGTCTTTTATTTTACTCTTTATTTACAGTGTTTCAGGTTTTTCATAAGAGAAACCATACAGTACTTAAGGTTCTGTGCCTGATTCATTTCACTTAATATCATGGTCTCAAGGTGCATCCATTTACCTACGATTGGCTCACATTTATCCTCTGTGGCAGAGTGACACGCGCTATGCATAACTACCACAAGCACGCACAGTTAGGAGCACAATTCATAATAGCTACAGCCTGGCAACAGCTTGCATGGCCTTCAACAGATGAAAGGAGAGGCTTGTCCTTAAACCACAGAGACCTGAGTACTGTCATTAATTATAAAATTTACAGCAGTCTTTTTCATCATTTTATGTGGCCAACTATTATTCATAAGAAGAAAGAAAAAACATGTATTTAGCTGGCACTATTACTTATTTATGTGTTAAGAGAAGTTTGGAGGGTTTCATTAAAATACATTTTTATTGAATCTTTTACCTCTGTTTATCTTAGATCAGTTAGAAACAACCAAAGTACAGTTACCAGTTTTGTTAAATGTCACTCTGCCCCCTTATTGTCATTGGCAAGCGCGTTGAGCTGATAACGCCACCACTGTTATGTCACTGCTCAGAAGATTACATTCTGAAATCCAAAGACAAAAAATAAAGTCAGCTGAGTTTACTAACACTGACTACACATTTGCTGTTCTGAATAGCTGTCTCTTAGTTTATTTGTAGAATTAATATGCGTATTGTTGAATAAACAAATAACTACTAGTTTTTCTAGATTTTGAGGCTCCTTTCTTTAGATAGAGACAAAGAGAAGAGTTTAGTTTCTTTATGAATTTACAGTGGCTTCTTCAGTAAGCTTGAGAACCTTACATGTCTGAGTCCAAGGTACATAATGCATTATTAATCCCATAATCTCCTTCCATATGTTGTTCTGTTTTGACCCCTCTAGAGTTCATGGGAAGGCTGTTTCATACTTTCTACAAGGGGAGTATTTAAAGTTCTCTTTCAAATGCCAGGTGAGAAGTTATCTTTCAGCTTTATACAAAACTTGTATTCTGAGGTTTTGATCAACAACAACATTGTCATTCTAAGAGGACATGTCTGAAGAATTTAAATCCAAACCTGATCTGAGGGTGTCACCTGGTTCAAGCCTTGACCTTCACTGGTACTTATGACCTTGGAATGAGAAATTCCCAGAAGTTTCAGGAGTTATTCAGCATTACAGCTTTGGGAGAAAATTATTGGCCAGTTTAAAGGATACACTGTGAAACTTAACAGATGACGACTAAGTGTCTTGGTTTTCTTCCACCATAGTTTTAATATTCTTTGACCTATTTTACTAGGTTTTATAATAATCTCATAGTGTGTCCAGTATAAAAAGCACAAATGGGGCAGTCCTGAACTTCTACATTTTGGGTCAGTGAATTTTATAGGTGCCAGATTATGGCTTGATATCTTCATAAGTAAAGCTTAAAAAAAAAAAAGGAAGAGAAAGGGATTCCTGTTCCTTATGTATGTATGTATTTATTTATTTATTTATGTATTTAGCTTCATGTATTAACCAAAACAGAAGACTTCAGGATGACTATCCCATAAGTATATTTCTCATTTGGAGGAGTTGGGGTGCTTTGAATGCCAAGGGCAGAGGAGACAGAAGAGTAGAAAATACTGGAGTCCCTCTTTTTTTTTTTTGCCATTGGAATGGGAAGTTTTTCACTTTCATGTCCTGTGTCCAACTGGAATGGTTTAATCAGGTGTATCAGTCAGTTTTTCCTTCACTGGGACACAAGGCTCAATACTCACAGCTTAAGGAAGAGAGTTTAATTTGACTCATGATATTCAGACCATGTTTGGAGACTCCCATGCAGGAACATCAGGACAAAAGTGTTTGTGGAGCATATGTGGCAGGACAGTGCCTTCGCGGAAGGGCCAGTTCCACCCAGAGCTCCTAGAGTCACACTTTCATGAAACACTCTCACTCCCAGAGCTGTGCTTTATAAATTATTAATCCCCTTGGCATGTCATACGGCCGTCAACAGCTACACAGAGTTTTGCTTTTGAAATGCTGAGAAGCCCATGTTGTATCCTGAAGGAATCAGAGAGGAAAGGGCCTTGTGCTGCAGGGACCTGAGAAGAAAGTCTACAGAAGAATAGGTGAGACTAGGAACAGGTAAGTGCAAATCATGCCTGAGTATGTCTGAGGACTTAGTGAGGGTGCATTTTACAGATGTCTGCCTGGCCTATGGCTGCGTGAGAGGGCAGGGTGCTGGGCTTAGATTTATGGAGAAGAGAAACATACCTGACCTCGAAAGAATTGTTGGAATTCTTTGATCATTCTTGCGAAAAGAAAAGCCGGATGACCAAGGGAATGAGGAAAGGGAATGGTGGAAGGAAGGGGATGTCTGAGGAGTGGAAGAGATGACGGTTCCAATCTGTGGATCTGGCATCCCTGCGGGTTATGAAATACCTTGGACAGGTGGCTAAAGCAGCATGTACTTATTTCTTGGTTCTGGAGGCTGGAAAGTGAGGAGCAAGGTACTGGCAGATTTGGTTTCTGGTGAGAGCTGACATCTGGTTTGTGCACAGTCATCTTTTTTTTTTTTTTACTTGTATAAATATTTTATTTTTAAAAAATTGATTTTATTGATACATTTTATATATACATTATGATCACATTCAACATGGAGGGTTTGTACCAGTGCATGACACTTGCTGTGTGCTCTTGTGACCTTTCTTCAGTGTGCTCCTGGAGAAAGAAAGAGAAAGGAGAAGGAGAGAGAGAAACCATTGCCCTCCCCTCTTTGCACCCCATTCTGCACTTATGCCATAGCAAGAGCCCCACCCTCATGGAAATCTGATTCCCCACAGTCTCTGCCTCCAGGTGCCATCACACCTGAGCTCAACACGGGAGCTCTGGAGAGACCCAGGCATTCTGCCCCTTGCTGTAGGGGAGGTGGACTGAACTGGACAAGGTTGGGGAGAGCTGGAGCCGGGGCAGGAGGTCCCTGCTTCCTGGGTGCCCCGCTGAGTGCTGGGAGCCAGAGCGGGAGTAGACTTGGGCCCTAGGAGAGCACAGGACAGCAGCAGGAGGTGGGGTGGGCTGCGCAGCACGGAGACTGGCAGTGGCCCAGAGGGAAAGGGAGGGACTTAGGAGGAAGCAGAATGTGGTGGGAAAGGGGTGCAGTAGCCACTTTCTATCCACAGAACGTGATGTAAATCTTCACTCTGGTTTTACCTGCTGGATGACAATGGCCAAGTGCTTCCACTTCGGACCCACTTGTCCCTCCACAGAGTGTGGCTGTCATCGAAGTCCTCTTCATAGCTTTTGTTCATGATGCTTAGCTGAGATGACGTAGGTAAAGCCTACGTTTATACTGTGTCAGAAGCACAGAAAAATCCTCAGTCAATATATTATCACCCATTTTATGATTTGAAAGGAAGTTGACTAAATGTGGTAACAAGCCTAGTATAGGGAGTGGTCTCAGGGAAGATCACCAGAATGGTCTTGTTGTGTCTCCTACGGCACCTCCCACCCCGATGGTCTCGCTGGAAGTGATATCACTGCTTCTGGGACCACAGGGCCCAAGTCTCAATGGCCGGAGCCACAGGAGCGAGTGGGTCAGAGGAGGAAGGTTCCGTGTGATGCCTGTTTACTGAGTAGTCTACCAGGCCTCTGGTTTTCTCCATTTCTTTGCTGCTTCCCACTGTCCTTGTATCTGCAGTGAAGTTGCTATCCTGGCTGTGTGTTAGTTACTGTGTCCTCCCAACAACTTCGTGAGCTGGGTGATGGAGGTCGCTGGTGGTATTATTTCCATTTATTGTACTCTCCTTTAGAGGTTAGAAAACTAAATAAGAAGGAGATTGTGTGTTCATGATACATGTTGGCAAAGAGCAGACAGAAACCCTTGGCTGTTGGGCTGCTTGTGTTCTCTGTGGTCCACACCCACTTTGATTTCCTTTTACTTTACTGTAGAGCTTTTAAAATAATTTCTGGCTTAAAAAGCAAACATACATGAAAAGTATAGCAAAACATATATATATTTTTAAAGAAGAAATTCAACCATGGCTTAGTAGGAACAACAGCAATTTTGCATGTTAAAAGTGAGCGTCAAACAGTGCTCTTTTCCATTCTATGTGACTAGGATACACTTGGCCTGCGTGAACACCCAGATTTGAGTTGTTTTAATGAAACAAGAAAAGGGGGAAAAGAAAAGCCCTTGTCTACTGTTTTAGTTTTATGAAAGTCTCCTGAAGTCATGCTGGCCTTGATGGGTCAAGTTTCTGACAAAGTCCTCTCAGCATAAGGGGCAGCTGGATACCCAGCACGGCAGTGCAGGGAAGCTCAGGTACCTTAAGGGCAAGCAGTTGGGACACTGGGCTAAAGGGTGCCTTCAAAAGCCATTGAATCCTTGTGTCAGGCACCTCAGAATACAGACAAGGGAGGCAGAGGCAGGAGTGGGCTGTGCAGCATTGGCTCAAGGGTGGGCTGGGTGCCATAGTGAGAAAGAGACAGAAGAAAGAAGGTGCGGGCCTTTTCCTGGGAGGAGGGGCTGTCCTGACTCTCAGAGGGTTGAGGTCATCCGCCACCATTGGTAGCCGGCGGAAAACATCCAGAACTCAGCTGTGCTGGTGCCCAGGCAGCCCGCATGGGCCCCCACAGGGCACCCCGGCCTTGAAGAACTGGGGTAACTCTGGGTATCATGGGTAGCAAATTACTATTCTTTAGGATACAAGAGCCTCTTATTCTAGTCCAACCTCCTGTGGGGCAAATTACCATAATCAGGGCCCACCCCCGCAGCTCCTAGCAGGGATTCCTGTTTCCAAACTGCTCTTGTGCTAATGCCAGTGTGCCCCACACCAGGAACTGAAAGATCTGCCCTCCTGTTCAAGGCCACCGTGTCACTCAATCCTCTGGCACCTCAAGTCCTGTTGCCAGAACCAGCCAGACCCGGCCCCATGGAGCCCAGTTCTTTCAGCAGGAGTTGATCCCTAAACATGGCATGATGGTGCCCTGGGGCGGGTGACCACTCAGTTTGAGAAGGCTAACCCATACCTTCAAAAAGGAGGCCCCTACCCACTGGCAATCAGTACCACACACTGGGCGTGGTGGCCCAGCACTCAGGAGGCAGAGGCAGGAGGATCGCTTAGTTCAAGGCTCACCTGGACTACATAGTGAACTCAGGGCCAGCTTGAACTACACAGCAGGACCCTGTCTCAAAACAAACACAAAAAGGCAACCTCCTCCAGAGGGAGATCCCTCCCCCACCTGATATTGATCACGTTTTGGCGGCAGGATCCTCATTTGTAGCTGCACTGAAGTGCTTAGAAGCTTTGGAATTTGGAGAGCGGCAGCGGTGTCTTTTATCACCCCTACAGAGCCCTTCTGGAAATGTCTGTTCAGACTGAAGAGGTCATTAAGGTGGAGACACCACCCTGCCTGGGCTAGGGCAGGTCACCAGCAGGACCCAAGGATTACTGGTTTGGAGTTTGTACCCCACCCAAGGCCCTCTGATCCCAGGAATGTGCATATCTTACCCTAAATATCTCTTCATCTGCTGCTCGCCTGCATCCCTCATTATTTCCTTTATAATAAACTGATAAATATTTTTTAAAGATTTGGCTTAAGTGAAGACTCAGATTTAAGCTATTTTAATGAAGCAAGCAAAGAGGAGAGACAAAGCCCTTCTCTGCTTCGTTATACACTTCTTATAAAAGTGTATAAAATTATTCTTTGCCATGTTTTGGTTTATTTTTAAAACCAAAATTGAGGAGGGTCAGCCTAACCCTAAAAGCATTTGCGGCAAATCTGATTTGGCCCTGGGATGTGGTAGTGCTAGGAGTGGTGCTGCCTGCAAGAGGGGGCGAGAGCCAGTGCTCGGACAGCGTGGGGTGCAGCCAGGAAGCGACCGGAAGTGTGAAGCTCTGTGCTGCAGGTGAGGCCCTCGCTAGCTGAAGCGATGGACTGCAGGTGTCTGGCAGCCAGCTCAGTAAGGGCGCAGCTGCCAGGGCTGGCTCTTCCACTCTGTGCCCCGGGAGGTCCCCTCTCCCACAGTCCTCGTGGTGGGGGAGCAGGTTGCCCACATCATCCAGTTTTCCTGGAGAGTGGCTGGGAGTTCTTGCTCTTCCAGTTCCAATTCTTTGTTCTCAGCCTCTGCCCGATGCCCTGGCACAATCACCAACTGTGAACCCATCCAGGAAGTGTGGCCAGGGTGCTGCCGGGTGGGCCTGACTGCTGTGAGGCATCACTGGCACCCTGGCACGGGGCAGAGAGAGGTGGCTTCCAGGGAAGGGGCGGCCACGTGGACAGCCCAACAGGCTTGTCTGTGTTGTTGTCCATGCAGAATCTGTATCCAGCACTCGCAGGCTCCTTCCTGAACCACACACAGCCAGTGCTGGTCCCTTCAGATCATGTGACTCGTGTTGGCCCAACATGAGCTTGTGGAGGAGAGCCAATGTCCACGTTCTTCCCTCCCTGCTGGGTTGCTGAGCCAGAGCTCCCAGCAATCTTCTCTTCATGCCGAGATTTCTGCTCATGCCCACGTGCAAGGACTGAGACAAGTTAGGTCCTTGTAGCGTCTGAGGTTATGGAAAGAAAGCCGCAGCCCACAGGGGTTCAGCAGGCGACGGGGTGTGGATCCAGGCAGGCTGGCTGTTGAGCCTGGGCCCACTATGGCCACTTCTCTTGGGCTGCTGAGACAGTGAGTCTGAGGGGCTGAGGGAAGGTATCAAGGTCACTCTGATGCCCAAGCGGCTGCACCGTGGTTTCACTCAAAGCCCTGGGGTCCCCAAACTTGGGCTTTTTGCCCGGCGCTCACTGTGTAGCATCCACAGTGTGTGGGGGGATCTACTGTCCGCGTTGTCACCAATGCCTTGTGAGAGTGGATTGCTTTCTAAATGGGTTCTAAATCCTCTCTGTGTGTCTCCAGATTCAGAGCAAAGTTTTTGTAGCCAAACCAAGAAAACTTGTCCTGCCAGCTGTTGTCCTATTTCCTTGTCTGCAAGTCCCACTGATAGGACATAACCCTGATCCTGACTTGCCGGAAGTAAGTAATGGAGGCGGGCTGCGCACAGCCTGGAAATGTCTTTCAAAAGGCACCAGGAGTCCTTCCTGCTTGCTGATCCTTGTGGTGACAGCCTCCAGGAGCTGAGGCACATGCAGGAAGCTGGAGATTAAGGGTGAATGTAAATAAAGAGGCCCATGCAGAGCTGCAGGATGAAGCCAGTGTCACAGGAAACTTCTATTGGCCGTGGCCGTGGGCAGATTTCAGTGCAGGTTCAGATCTGCCCTCAGAGGCACACACAGGGCCCTGCCCGTGAGGAGCTGCCCAGCAGGACGCATTGCCAGGGGAGACAGCCACGCTAGCCTGGGATCCAGGCTTGCAAAAGAGCCCAACCTCCAAATGGTGGTGAAGAGCTTCCTTCCCACCTGGGTTGCAAATCCTGCCTCTGATGCTTTCTAGCTCACAAAGTTGGGGAAGTTGCTTGACTTTCTAGCTCACAAAGTTGGGGAAGTTGCTTGACCTCTCTGTTCCTTAGTTTGCCCTTTGTCAAATGCAAATGCATTATTCATAGTAGTACCTACTTTTTGGGATTGCCATATTTAAATAAATAGTCATAAAGTACTTAAAAATCATTTGAGAATAGTTAAGTACTATGGAAATGTTTATCAAGTATAATAGGAATGCATTAAATCCACAGTTCTTCAAAGCATATCTTGGGCTGCGGATTTAGCTCAGTGAGTCCAGTCTCTGCCTGGCAAATGCAAGGTCCCAAGTTTGATCCCCAGCACCACATATCACAATGGTGAGCATGGTGACTCATGCCTGTAATCCCAGTACTCGGGAGGCAGAGGCAGGGCTGTGAGTTCAAGGCCAGCGTGGGCTTCATAATGAATTCAAGGCCAGCCTGAATTACAAAGCATGACCCTGTCTCAAAAAAAAATTAAAAGCAAATCTTTATTAATCTTGGGTCTTGGTGAGCACATCAACAAGAGAAAAAAATTTTCTCTGATTTTTCCCTGTGTTGTTCTTATAAGACAGCATACATTAAACCGGCATGACTATATTCTCTCACTATTCGTCTAAAATTGAAATATCACAAGGGCCTCGCTCCCTCTGCAGGCTCTTGGGAGAACCCATCTCTGCTTCCTGCAGTCTGATGGGCCCTGGTGCCCCGGGCTCGTGGCAGCCCCACTGTTGTCTCTTTCTTCATGTAGCCTTCTTCTGAGTCTTCAGCTCAAATTTCCTCTTTTCTTTTCTGAAGATTCCTGCCTTGGGGTTTAAGGCCCCAAAGGTTCAGGATGGTCTCAGGTAAGGCCACACCCACAGGTTCCACTGGATATATTGATGTCGGGGCTGTCATTAACCCACTGCACCTGTTATGTTCTTGGCTCTTTCTGTAACTCGGTGGATCCTCTGGCTAAGCCCGAGGTCCTATTCCAGGAGGACGATGGAACCAATCTGATCTCCAGGGTTTACATTTCAGTTCCGCAGACACACAGAGAACGACTCCTGATTCAAGGGCTGGTGCTCTCTGGCTCACGGTGTTGGGTGGGTTTCTGCTCTCAGAAGCTGATGTGCCACTAAGGAGACTTCTCCACTGTCAGCTGACACAGGCCAGGCAGCTGTGACATATGTGACATATGTGACATGAGCTGTGCTCATGGCTGTTGAGAGGAAGAAATGACCATGGTAGGCAGAGGAGACTGCACAAAAGAAGTAGCGGTGAGCCAGGTATGAGTAAGTGGAAGGGTCGCAGGAGCAGAGAGCACTGCAGGTGGAGTATGGGGTGCTCGTGGAGATGGGGGCTCAGGAAATGGACCAGACAGCTTGTAGCTGAAAGTGGTACAAGCCTGAAAGTGGTTTGTGGGCCGTAGCCCGGGGGCTCTGGAACGTCAACAATGCCACCATTCCTTCAGGGGCTCTGCGGACTATGAGAAGCTGGTGTCTCTGTGAAATGCTGTGACCCTGGCCAAAGCTCCAAGGAGGAGGCCACGGGGAGCGTGGATTTGCACAAGCCTGCTTCTGGAAATGCTTGTGGGTGTTGGTGTTTCTCCTGGAGTGGCCTTTGGGCATTGGTGTCTCTGGGGAGTTGGTTAGAAATGCAGATTCTTGGGCTGCCACCAAATCAGAAGGTTCATTTTTACATTTAAGAATATTTTTAATACTAAAGTATGACATGCCTGCAGATAAGTCACCAAAGCCTATAGTTCGGTGAGTTTTCACAAATGACAAACATCCAGATCTAAGAAAAAACCCATTTCCCAGAACCCTGTCTTGTTCCCCATTGATGTCTTTATGAGATGTAATAAGAAATACAGCAAATGCTGCTCTGCCACCCCAAAGAAAGGCAGACTTATAAAAGTACTGCGATGTGTCCTTGTCCACCCTTTTGGCAGATCTGGTACCATGTAGCTTGTTTCATCCACAACATCAAAATGACCATGAAAGGCAAATGTTTTGAATTAATTTCATAAGGCAACTGTGACAGAACAAGTTAAAGATCCACAAAAGAGGGTTCCAGAGCTGCCTCAGAAAGTGGCAAGACAGTGGCATAATTTGAAAGGGGCATATTTTGAAGGGGATTCATGGCAGTGTGTGTTTTACTGTAAGATATTTTCTAAAGCTTGAAATACCATATTTTTCAACCACACCTCATATAACTGTTCCGTCTAAGTCTCATCTTCTCTTCTACCACGCTGGCATTTGAGAGGTGCGTGGCTATGGCCATTGCGCCTAGTGCTGCTGTGAAGATTTTTCTGGATGTCATTTGGCGACTTTATACACGCATTTGTGTTGGGTATTTACCTGCTTGTGAACTGCTGCATTTTTCTCCCTTAGCAGTGTTCCTCATTCTCCCAAATAAATGTACCGACCAAGGCCTTTATACAGCATTTACTATGGAGAATTTTAGGTGTGTAGAAAAGCAGCTGCAGAGGCTAATGAGCTTTTGTTTCTCCACCACATAGCTTCAAAAAGGCCATTTTCTTATGCCTCTTTTCTGCTATTTCTTCCTGCCCATCCCTTTATTTTGAAGCAAATTCTAGTCATTTGCTCTTTTTCTGTAAATAGTTCAGTATGTGCCCCTAAAGGCATAATACTATTACTACACTGTAAAAAGTTATCAATAGGGCCAGCGGGTTAGCTCAGTGGTTCCGGCGCCTGCCTCACAAGTGCAAGGTCCTGAGTTTGATCCCTGGTAACCACATACAATGCTGGGCATGGAGACTCACACCCACCAGCAATCAATACCACATACCACAGTGCCAGGCGTGGTGGCTCACGCCTGTAATCCCACCACTCGGGAGGCAGAGACAGGAGGATTGCTGAGTTTGAGGCTTGCCTGGTCTACATAGTGAGCTCAGAGCCAGCCTGAACTACAAAGCGAGACCCTGTCTCAAAAAAAAAAAGTTATCAATAATTTTTCAATATCAGATGTTTAAGAAGAGCTCACATTTTTGATGGCCTCATAAGCACATTCATTTTCTTTATTCTTTTTTTAATAATTTCTTTGAATCAGTATCAAACATGGAGATTGGTTGATATGTCTCCTTATAGCTCTCTTTGATTTATTGAATGCCTGTGTCTTCTCAGCCAATACATTTTATTGGTGGAAAAACCAATTTGCTTTTCCTGTAATATTTCTTATCGGATGAAATTTGCTAAATGCATCTTTATGGTGTTCTTGATCCTGTTCCTCTGTCAGCTTTCCCTCTTCCTTTTACCTCAACAGTAGAGAAGTACTATTGTTCCTTGTTACCTTCAGGGAGGGCATGCCCCAGAGATACCAAAATCTTCATGCCCAAGTCCTTTATATAAGACAAAATAGTATTTTCATGTAACCTACAGAATCTTTCCATATACTTTAAGTCACCTCTAGAGTATTTATAATGCAATGTAAATGCTATATATTTTTTAGGGAGTAATAATAAAGTAAGTCTGTACATGTTTAGCACAAATGCAGTTTTGTTGTTTTTGTTTGTTTGTTTGTTTGTTTCGGTGCCCATTTGATTAAATGCAGGAATGCAGAATCTCTGGCTATGAAACTTATGAAGGTCAGGGTCAGACTCATATTTGGGCCCAAAACCATCTATAGATGGTGTACATTTTTATCAGAAGTTGGGTAGTGTCTGGTTGTGTCTCTGTTTCAGATGTTGCAGTAATGATGGACCATGTCTAGACTCATTCATTCATGAAAGAGGACCCAATCCTCTTTAATTTGTTTGCTTTCAAATACGCCAAAATTAGCAAGAAATAGGCTGCATTGCATATTTGGTTTCCTTTTTCTTATTCTTTCTTCCTTCTTTTTTTTTTTTTCTGAGTCAGTATCTTGCTGAATAATTCATGCTGGCCTTGAATTTTCTTTGTAGCCCATGCTGGCCTTGAACTTGTGATAGTCCTCCAGCCTTTGCCTCTCGGGTGCAGGAATTACAGGCCTGTGCCATCATACCTGACTATGTTGCATATTTTGTAACTGGAATTTTTCACTCAACTAATTTTCTTCCCATATCTGTTCCTATTAGAGTGTTGCCTAACTTTAAAAGGTTCTTTTAAGCAAGGAATTTATAACATTCATTCACTAATCTTTTGATGTAGGGTCAGCACTTAAAATTTGTTTTCATTATGAGTTAATTGTTTGAAGTTCCAAAATTAGTGTTTCTGATGTAAATCATACTCAGAATACATGCGTCGTTTATAATTTTTGGTTTCTTGTTTTGATTTCTTTGAACTGCAGCAGAAACTAAGAGTTCTAGATCTTTAGTTTTGGTTTTCTTCTTTCCAGACTTTATAGTTTACTCGCGTGTGATTTCACCCAAATGACTGCTTTAGAGAACAGTCCTCACTCTCATTATGTCCATCCCTCTTCGGTTTGTGTAATATGACTATTATACATCGCAAGTGTAGTTATTGTTCATAAAAAAGAAAAAGGCAGAGGAGCAAGTCCAGCGTTTTGGAGAGAATTGTTCCCTCACCACACTCACATGTGGAAGCCCTGACCCCAAGCACCCCAGAGTGTGACCTTATTTGGAAATGGGATCATTGCTGATGCAGTCAGGTGAGATGAGGTGCTACTGGAGTAGGGTGGTCTTAATCGGGAGTGGGGTTCCGGTAAAGGAGGACATTTGGAGGCAGGGCAGCACCACGGAGAACAGTACCATGTGGTGACAGCAGCTACATCACCACCAGGCAGTGGGGTTCCAGAAACCCAGGAGGTCTGTGCGGATTCTTCTCTGGTTTCGCTAAAGGGAACATGGTCCTGAGGATGCCTTGACCTTGGAATTTGTGGCACTGTTTTCCAGTAGCTTTTCCTGGAGGCAACAGAAATGAACTATATGATGAGAATTGGGTTTTTCTGGCTTCTATGGTGCCTCTTATGAAAAATTATCTTCGCCTTGTTCAGTTTATCATTCTGCTTTTTCTGCTACTAGGGATTGAACTCAGGACCTTGTGCTTACAAAGCAGGCACAGCTCTGCTGAGCTAAACCCTCAGTCCTCAGTCTATCATTTTTAATAATTCTTCCCTTCTATTTTGGAATTTATCTATCTTCATAAAAAACTTTGAGTTAAAAGGTTTAACTGCCTGTTCTATTTAACTCATAAAATTCTTCCAGAAGGCAGTTTGGGATTCATCCTGTAGGTATACCTCACTTTCAACCTGTGTTTTGGAGTCACCTGGCTGGATGAAGAGGAATTTTCATGGGCTGCGTAGCTAGCAAATTATGGACTGAAATCTCTACAAACTGTAAACTAAATAAACCTTTCCTTAAAAAAATACATAGAGACAGGAGGATTGCTGAGCTCACGGCGGTTTGCCTGGGCACCATAGTGAGCTCAGGGCCAGCCTGAACTACAACGCGAGACCCTGTCTCAAAAAAAAAAAAAAAAAAAGATTTTTAAATGTACCCATATATATATATATATGTATATGTATGTATGTATAATAGAATTAATATACATAAGTAAAAATACTTCCTTTTTAAGTGTTTTTATAAAAATACAGGTATTTCCAGCCTGTAGGCCACTAGCTGAAATTTCAAGTAAAAATGTGGTGTTGCTATTTTTTTGCTAATTTATCATTTTAGTTTTGTTTACTCCTTTTATCTAGTTTGACTCATGTCAGTTGAGTAATTTTTCCCATTTTTGAAAGGCAATGATAAAAACTACATATGAGTTGATATAGTCAGTTTCTTTAAAGTCTTCAACTGTGTATGTTTTAAAATTCTCCTGGCCTTGGGCCAGAGGGTTAGCTCAGTGGTTCCGGTACCTGCCTTGAAAGCGCAAGGTCCTGAGTTCGATCCCCAGTAACCACATAAAATGCTGGGCGTGGAGACTCACGCCCACCAGCAATCAATACCGCATACCACAATGCCGGGCGTGGTGGCTCACGCCTGTAATCCCAGCACTCGGGAGGCAGAGGCAGGAGGATTGCTGAGTTCAAGGCTTGCCTGGACTACATAGTGAGCTCAGAGCCAGCCTGAACTACAAAGCGAGACCCTGTCTCAAAAAGGAAAAAAAAAATTTCTCCTGGCCTTTGTCCTGAGCAAAGAGCAGTAAACCTCAGTGATTTGTTGTTGTTGTTTTGTGAGACAGCCTCCCCCTATATAATCCAGGCTGGCCTTAAACTCACTGTTTAATACCGGTGGCCTGAAACTTGAGATCTTGGCTCAGCCTTGTGAGTGCTGGGATTGCAGGGGTGTATCACTATACCTGGCTGCACCTCGTGATTCTTCACCCTCTTCCTCTTTCCCTTTCCTGTTTTCTGGAATCCCACGTGAGAGATTTTCCTGTAGCTACGGACGTGTAGGATATTGTTGAAGCAATTGTTAATTCTATGTTAGAGGTTTCCTTCTCTGAGCTCACATGGGAAAAAAGAAAAACAAATACAGAAGCAACTTCTTTCTAGTCTTAAACTTTTCCCTGAACAGTTAGTTTGAATGAGGCCAGGTGGCTGCTTCCAGGAACTGTTTAAACAGGTGTTGACCTATGTTGGATGACTTTGTGTGTTTTCTTCCTGGTCAGGAGGTTGGGGACTCAGCTGGGAGGTTCCCCCCCCCCCCGCCCCGAGAGATTCCTCCCACCCCAACTTTCTCCTTAGGTTCCTGGGGCTGCCTTTCCTCTTTTTTTTCTTTTACTCACATATTCCCATAAGCCTGTCACATAAGCAAAAAGTCCTAAAAATAAAAATATAAATAAAATCCTGAAAATAAAAAGTTTTAAAAATCCTAAAGATCAAGTCAGGTGAGGTAGGAAAAAGTAAGACAGATAAATTAAAATTACAGGAGGAAGGATGGAGAAGTGTTCCCCCTGCAGCAGCCTTGACGTGATCGTTGTCCTGCACCTTTTGATGAGCAGCTTATTGTGCATGGCACATGGACAGAGAGGTGAGGCCTGTGCTGACCAATCCTGCAGTCAATGCTAGGGCCTAAAGGAGGTTATGTGATGTCATTTGTGTTTGGTATTTCTTCATCAATACCCACACAGGAATCTGTAAGTCCCTGAACCATGGTTTTCAAAAAGTTTCAACTGGATGCCATGCAAATATGACATGTTTATGAAGTGAGTTGAAGGCTCTCTTTGAGCCCGAGGATAAGTTAGTGGCTTTGTGTTGGGGGGGGGGGTGGAGAAGAAGGTTGTGGATGGCTCAATACTCTCCTGCAAATTGGCTGACCCAGAAGCTGAGCTTAATGAGGTTTGGAGTGCAGGCTTCTAGGAGGGCAGTAGATTGCAACCTGCTGTGTGTAATGTGCCCAATCTCCATGGTGTAAGTGTGACATAATATCCTGGTGTGGATGCTTGCCTTGCAAGGAATTGCTTGTCATTAAAGAGTCAGTTTAACTTGATCATGGAAGTAAAGCTGAGCAGAAATGAATATGCTTCTGAAATTCTAATGAATAGATCACTGACTTCGGAAACAAGCACTTCCCAAGCTTCCCAAAGAACAGTTTGCTCACATGGAAATGTAATGTTCTCCCATGACAGCCAGATTCAGATCTGCCACCCTTTCTCTGACAGGACCTCCCTTTCCCGGGGCCTGGCAGTCACCTGGACTGTGATCGGGGCCTCCCAGCACAATCAGAGAGTAGGCAGATGTGTACAGTAGCCGCCTCAGCCACTGACCTGGCTCCCCCAGCTGTCTCCTCCTCTTCCCAAGTAAACCAAGTGTCGCCCTGCCTCAGCTCCTTTGCATCTCTCTTCCCTTCGCCCGCAGCACGCTCCTTTAATGGCTTGCTGCTCACTTTCCTTCTGTCTTGCCTTGGATTTCATCTCCTCAAAGGACTCCCTCCCCACCTCCACCTTGCATCATTTTTCTTTGTCTCGTGTACCCTGGAAGTACGGTAGATGGCCCTTATTTCTGGTTGGTTTCCTACAAAGATGTCATCAGAAAATACAATATTAAGCAGAATATTCCAGACAAAGACAATTTATGAGTTTTAGATCAAGTGCTGTCCTGAGTGGTGTAAGGAAGCATCGTGCTGTCTGTCTTTACCCTGTCCAGAGTGTGAGTCACCCCACTGCCCGCCTGGTAGTTGCTCAGTAGTCATCTCTGCTGGCAGGAAGACTGCTGTGGGACAGACACAGGGCTTATGCTCAGGCACCCTTATTTTACTCAGTGGCCTGGAAACCCAAGGTACCGGTGCTGCCAATTTCATCACTTTGTCTTGTGATAGTTGCTCAATGTCATCATCAGTCATTGTTAGTCTCTTATTATGCATATTTATCAACTCAACTTTATCAGTTTTGTGTGTGTAGAAAAAACACAGCACATAAGGGTTTATCAAAAATACGGCACGTGTTTAAATTGAAAATTATCTTGGAAAAAAGAGTGTCATTAATCTCTCTCAGAATCCTTGCACTTAACTTCAAACACACTTATCCCATCATTCTTGCCCCTTTCTGAAGCAGTTCTGTTTTTGTGAGTGACCTTATGAGGTGTGATGAGAATACAGGGAATGCCTGTCCAGCAGGAAGGCAAACTCACGAACAACATGCCCGTGTGCATACACTTACTCCCTGGACAGGCACCATGTCCAGTGAGTGTGAGTAAGTGTGTCTGCATACACTTACTCCCTGGAGTAGCACCATGTCCAGTAAGTGTGAGGAAGTGTGTCCGCATATACTTACTCCCTGGACTGGCACCGTGCAACTTCAGCCTCTCCCCTAAAGTGAAAATGACTGCACAAGGTGAATAATTTTGAATTAATGCAGAACATCAAGGCAGCACTGATAGCACAACTGAAGACAGTCAGAAAGGGAGCCTCTGGAACTGTTTGAGAAAATGCCAAGAACAATGGGACGTGTGTTTCAAGTGAAGGGGGTTGTTCTGAGAAAGATTAATGGCACGTGTCTTTTACTGAAATACATTTTTAAAAATTTAAATATTCACCATAGTTTTCCATCACACCTTATGTATGCATATAACTGTTTATTTTTATTTACTTGCACTTAGGATTCTCTTCCCCTGGTAGGTGTATTAGTCAAAAAAATAGAACCATTTAAAAGTTTTAAAAATAATTGTCTATTGATCTGCCACTGAGTTTGTGTACTTTCCCTAGCATTGTGTGGGGTGTTTAAAAAACTGACTTGTGGGGCCGGAGGGTTAGCTCAGTGGTTCCGGCGTCTGCCTCGCAAGCGCAAGGTCCTGAGTTCGATCCCCGGAAACCACATACAATGCTGAGCGTGGAGACTCACGCCCACCAGCAATCAACACCGCATACCACAATGCCAGGTGTGGTGGCTCACGCCTGTCATCCCAGCACTCGGGAGGCAGAGACAAGAGGATTGCTGAGTTCGCAGTACCTTGCCTGGGCTCCATAGTGAGCTCAGGGCCAGCCTGAACTACAAAGCGAGACCCTGTCTCCAAAAAGCAAAAAAAAAACTGACTTGTGAAGGATCTAGTGTCACATTAACATGTTTCTGATTATACTAGCAGGGTTGGCATTTTCTCGTTTGTTTCCACTTTTAGAGGGGTTTCTCCATGAAATGTCCTTGCCTAGTTTTTAAGCGAATCTTAGTCTTTTTATTCTGATTCCTCCACAGAAAGTTACTCCTTGTAAAGCTTTACTTTGTTTCCTGTCAGTTTCCCGGATTAAGACATTTTTCATTTAGGACGGATTATCCGGTCAGAAATAGTCATGCACATCCTCACGAGGAGGAATCCAAGGCCCAGGGAGAGGATTTGCTTTTTGAAGACCTTGCAGCCATTGTGAGCTGGTGGGTTAAGAGACGGGGACAAAGACCTTGTTCTGGGGGTTTCTGAGCACATGGTAGGGAGAGGCTCCCTCATGGCGCCCGGGACTTAGAGTGTGGCGGGTGGGTGCATCAGTCCCATCCACGTGCATTGGTGACTGCGGAAACCAACTGTTGGATTATTTTTCCTAATGTACTCATGGGAATTACCAGATAACTTAAATTATTTCCCTTTTACAAGAAATGTATGTTCAAATAAGATACACAGAAACAAATAAAAATGTATCTGTTTTCACCCACAAGTAAATAATTCCATTTACTTTTTCTTTTATTATTTTTGTTGCTTTACACTGTCTTCCCGTAAAGAGCACACACAGAAGGATATGACCTCAAGGAACACAGATTTCTAGATAACTGATTTTGAAGTATTTATCCTCCACCGCTCTGTGTACGCAGATCAACTAGAGCTACCTGCCCACCAGGGCTTAATGACTTTCTATTATAATAAATGAGATTTAAAAGTAGACTCCACTTTTTTTTTTTTTGAGACAGGGTCTCGCTTTGTAGTTCAGGCTGGCCCTGAGCTCACTATGTAGCCCAGTCAAGCCTGGAACTCAGCAATCCTCCTGCCTCTGCCTCCTGAGTGCTGGGATGACAGGCCTGAGCCACCATGCCCGGCACTGTGGTGTGTGGTACTGATTGCTGGTGGGCGTGAATCACCATGCCCAGCATTGTATATGGTTACCGGGATCAAACTCAGGGCCTTGCGCTTGTGAGACAGGCACTGGAGCCACTGAGCTAAATCTCCAGCCCTAGAAACCAGCTGGAATTGCCTGTTCCAGGTTATCAGGAAGTCAGATTTTGTCTGATGTTGGGTCTGCCATTGGGATGGCTGGGGCTTAAGGTTTGGTGATGATTTGGGCTTGTGTGTTAGTTTTGGAGAAACTCGTAATTTCCCACCCCACCCTAGTTGATTTTTAGGCTTAATAAAGAAGCAGAGGTGAAAGTCAAACAGGGACATCTTAACACAAAAACTAAACTTGTTTTCTTAGACTTTTTCTCAAGGAAGTTCTATTATCTATTGTCTTAAATATCATTTGCGTGCCTTGTTGAGAGTGTGCAGGTTTCCTGAGCGCTCCCCCGGGTGTGTGGATCTAGGTCACAAGTTACAGGTTTATGGAGAGAGAACTTTTCCTTCTGGAAGGAAGGAACAGTCTCATTGACAAAGGGGACAGAATGTATCACATTGCATAAACAGTCCAGTCAGTGGTTCATTACATGTCACCAGTGAGCAGTAAATTATGGGTATTTATCTAATGATGAGGGAAGTCAGGTGGAGACTTCAGAGCTTGACTGTGGTAGATGAGGGACCAGCATCAGAAGACTCATGAGTGAGG
>PVIC010014138.1:0-36978 GCA_004025085.1 Thryonomys swinderianus
TCAGCAATCCTCCTGTCTCTGCCTCCCGAGTGCTGGGATTACAGGCGTGAGCCACCACGTCCGGCATTGTGGTATGCGGTGTTGATTGTTGGTGGGTGTGTCTCCACACCCAGCATTATATGTGGTTACCGGGGATCGAACTCAGGACCTTGCGCTTGCGAGGCAGGCGCCAGAACCACTGAGCTAACCCTCCGGCCCCTGACCCCATAGCTTTTATCACATATCACTAAATTGACTTTAATACATGAAACTATAACTGAGCTTCTCTCAAATTTTCTAAAACTAGTTAATTTCAATTATTTTTCTCCCATGAAACTTCAACACAGCCTACATTTATCTCTGCCATTAGTTTTCAGGTGGCATCTACTTTTTACAGACTCCGAACACCCACAGAAGGCTCAGTTTTAAGGATGCGCTTTAAGATGCACTGAGAAAATGGAAAGGGTGATAACTGGTTCCTACACTCACACAAGCACCCATGCAGAAATGTGCTCTATGAAAGTCACACAAAAACTGACTTTATACACTGTGATAATTTGTTACAGCAGTTTCCTAACAAATTATGAATTAGACTTTGTTTTGTTGCTATCTAAAAAATAGCATTAATAAACACTTTACTATAGAGTCTATATACTGAAAGAAAATATTTAAGGTAGGAGAAAACTATAGATAACAGTATATTTAATGTAGCAGAAAACTACCATTTAGAAAAAGGCTGTGATAATGGTAGGAGATGTTATAAATTTGGAAGAGGTAGTGAGACAGAAAAGAACAAGGCACTTATTTATTGGCACAACAGCCCAATTTCTTTCTAGGTAATTTTACAATATACTTCCTACAACAGTTTCCTCAAACACTGCACAGTTCTAACAATCTCCATGTCCAAAGTCTCTGACCTATCTAAGTCATACAATGTAAAATAAAGACAGAGTTCCATCACATCAAGGACAATGTACAGTACCCCTCAGCGAAGAAACAGGTACCAACTGTCTACCTAAAATCAAGAAACACATACACAAAACAAGTGAGATAGAAAGTTCTACCAAGAAAGTAGAAAGTTTCAAAAGGATTTACTTACCAGGTGATCAATACTAAATCTACACTCACGAAAAGCAAAAATCATTTCGAGGTCAAAGGAGATTTTAAAATTTTCTGCTACCAGGGCCTAGTTTTCGTTTCCACCCCTTAACTATACAGAACCATGCATTCCAATTTTAACCCACATCGATTGTTTATCGTGAGATGATGTTAATATTCACGGGCACATGGCAGCTGAATTCATTGTTTCCTGTATGTATGATTTGCGTAATTTGCAACAAAACATAGAAAACACCAATTGCTGCACATCTTTGCTGCAAGACTTTAAGCAACCAAGCCAAATTACCAGGTGAATTTTTCACTCTGAAAAGAAGTAGTGGTAAATTATTCCTGGCCAACAGGAGGTTGCAGCATTATCTTCCAATGTACAGAAAAAGGACCTGACAGGCCTTAAGTGGTCCCTCTCCCCAAACCACTTATTTGCAGAACTTTGTAATCATATACAGGAAATGAGTAAGTCTGAGTTCTTTGAAGACTACCCTAAGGGGGATTGCTAGAAATCATCAAAGTATGATTGCAGCGGCATGTGCTTGTGAACTGCTCTGATCCTGGCACTCTGGGACGCTGAGACAGGAGTCACAACTCAAGTCTAACCTGAGCAAGTGAGGGAAAGCCCATCTCAAAATAAAGGTGCTAGGGGTGTAACTCAGTGCCAACTCCCTTGGTGCAATCCCTGGAACCACACAACAAAAATAAAACAACAAAACACCATTATCTTAAAACTTGCCTATTGTTGTTAAGCTTTAAATATGTTTAACTGATTCTAATTCTAGTTAAAAGTTAAATAAACTTTCTGGGATTAAATACTTCTGGAAGTGAATTTCATCACACCCCCATGAAAGGCATTCATAAAATACCAGGCAAAGACAAATATAAAAGTATAGCAGCTACTCATTTCTAGGTAAAATCTTTATACAGCAAATATTAACATTAGGTCTAAATCATGGACAACTACAGAGATGTTACCCAAGTAGCTAACCAAGAATAACCCTTAATTAAGGGATAACTGATCTATTAAGAATATAGCTGGTGGGGGCCGGAGATTTAGCTCAGTGGTTCTGACGCCTGCCTCGCAAGCACAAGGTCCTGAGTTCGATCCCGGTGACCACATACAATGCTGGGCGAGGTGACTCACGCCCACCAGCAATCAATACCACATACCACAGTGCTGGGCATGGTGGCTCACGCCTGTAATCCCAGCACTCGGAAGGCAGAGACAGGAGGATAGCTGAGTTCGCGGCGGCTTGCCTAGGCTACATAGTGAGCTCAGAGCCAGCCTGAACTACAAAGCGAGACCCTGTTTCAAAAAAAAAAAGAGAATATAGCTGGTTAACAAAGAAGAACAAATTAAAGAGTCATGTTTTAGAACTGGTACTAAAACATTTCAGATTTCTCATCTGCAAGTGTCTTGAGATTAGAAATGAAGATTGTTAACTAAAAAGAAAAATGTACAATGAAGAAAGTATAAACTAGAAAAAGCCACAACAAATTCAAGAGCACCTAAATACACACAATGACTACAATGAAAAAACAAAAACCAAACTTCCACATACCAACAGATCTGCCCAGTCTGGGGACAATGTGACTGTTGCTGATGGACAAAAGAGGCCAGCTTTAGGAAGGTGACTGGAGGGGTGGGCATTTAGCTCAAGTGGTACTGCACCTACCTTAAAAGCACAAGGGCCTGAGTTCGATCTCTAGTGCCACCAAATAAAAAGTAAAGAAAGGTAACTATAATAATGAAAGGAGGAAAACCAGAACATTGTAGGTGTATCTGGCAGAACAGCTGTGTTTCAACACAGATGCACGCTGGTTACAGCACACAAATTTAAACTCTTTTCTATCTAGATCCCTAAGTTACTTAGGGAACTGTAAATATAAAAGTGGGAAAGTCTTTCAATCCAATGGTAATGGAAAGCACAAATACTTTTTATTTTGTTTTTGTTCTTTCCTTTGTCAAGGTCAAATAGATGTTAATGAAAAATACGGACAAAGAGGAGAATCCTGGAATTTAAGAAAAATTAAACATTACTATAACATACATGTATTAAAATTGGATACAGTGGAAAGAGACAAGTGACCTCTCTATACCAGGCACAGTTAATAGAAGGAAGAAAGGTGGTTAAAGAGAATGAACATTTGTAAGTATCCAAAATAAAATGATTACATTATGAAAAACAGAAGGGATAGGACACCGCACATGTACCTCTAAGGAAGAAGAGACACCATGAAGAGGGACGTGGTACGGTAACCACCGAGGCCTGTGGGGTTTGCAGTTAAGGTAACTTGGGCAGACAGGCTCTGCAAGTCACTTCCCAGCTGACTTCCGAAAATGAAACGAAGTACAGTTCCATCAAGCACTCGGGACTGTGATGACACGGCAGCCTTCAATAAACACAGGTCGGGTGAAGGGCACTCCACGCTGCCCTGGTCCATGGCAGGGCAGTGGCCATGAGTGGCTGAGAGGACAGTACTTGCAAGTGAACGCTGGTTCTGAACAGTAGAGGGAGGAGTGTGAGGGAAACATACAGGGGTATAATAAGATTTTATAGTTTATGGGAATAGATTCTGAAGAGCTTAGCAGTATGTCTTCGGGGTACTTTTCTCTTGTTGCTGAGGCAAAATACTCCAAACCCAAACTTAAAGGAGGAAAGGTTCATTTAGCTCACAATTTGTAGAGATTTCAGCCCATAATCGGCTGGCTCCAAGGCAGGGATGGCAAACAGGCATCACAGAAGAGAACCAGCAAAAGGCACATGGGGCCTTGACACTGTCTTTCTGCCTCTTATCTTGGGCTCTGACTCAGACCCTTAATCCCAGTCCCTCTGACCCTGAAGCTGTGCTATGGATCAATCCCAGCTTCGCACTCCAGGTGCAGCCACCTCTGAGCAGCCTGACCTGTGAGCTCACACACCCTTGGGACTGATCTAGACACAAGCCACAGCACAGCAAATGCTTCACTTTCTAACACTTTTCCTTCATCTGAAAGAGATTCTAGGGTAAGAACTTGCACAGAAAAAAGCAGGAAGGAATAAGGGACAGGCTCATTAAGTAACTAAAACTTCTAAACATGTGTTCTAATTTATTTTTGGAAACATGGAGTAAAACCCCTGTCATAAAATTATTGTAGTGTTTGCCAAAGCATTTAAAATAGACCAGGCCAAAAATAGGTATAAGTATACTTTTGTTTTACTAGTAACAACTAATAATTTAGAGGAGTAAAATTAAATACATACTTTTAAACTAATAAGTATTTTATTAAAGTTGTTAACTTACAAGCAGATAGTTGCATACTTAGATAATATTATCTAAGCAGTATAAAAATTTTACTAGAAACTTTACTAGAAACTTTTCTGCTGTTGATGTCCAATGAAAACGATTTTCTGAGATAAAAATTCAAATTATTGGGCCGGAGGGTTAGCTCAGTGGTTCTGGCGCCTGCCTCACAAGCGCAAGGACCTGAGTTCGATCCCGGTTACCACATATAATGCTGGGTGTGGTGGCTCACGCCTGTAATCCCAGCACTCGGGAGGCAGAGACAGGAGGATTGCTGAGTTCACGGCGGCTTGCCTGGGCACCATAGTGAGCTCAGGGCCAGCCTGAACTACAAAGCGAGACCCTGTCTCCAAAAAGCAAAAAAAAAAAAAAAAAAAAAAAAAAAAAAAAAAAAAAAAATCAAATTATTTGATAACTAAAATTGCTAATTTGTATTTCAAATGGTTGGCATATATTATAAGCTTTCGTTTTCTGTATGATACAAAAACCAGTATCCCAGAGAAGCGTGTTGGTGCACACCTGCTGTCCCCGCCACTCAGAAAGCTGAGGCCACAGGACTGTGCATTGCAGAGCACCCTGGGCAACATATCAAGATTCTGTCTCAAAACAACACAAAGTTTTAATAACTGTCTCTTGACAAAAATGTGTCTTTAACACTGTGTTCTGAGCTGAGGAAGCCTTTAGAGGTTGAAAAAAAAAGAGCAACAGAACCAACAATGGCAGCGATTTCACATCACAGTACTGGTGGGCAGTGAGGGAGGGAAAGACAGCAGCATATTTCCCCATTCACAGCACATTATTCCACACGTGCAGCAACATAGGCAAGATGAGACGTAAAGAAATGAACATGAAGTAAATCAAGAATAAAGACTTGTGGAGCCAGGGATTTAGCTCAGTGGTTCCAGTGTCTGCCTGGCAAGGACAAGGTCCCAAGTTCGATCCTAGACACCACACTCTACAATGCCAGGCATGGTGGCTCACGCCTATATCCCAACACTTGGGAGGCAGAGGCAGGAGGAATCCTGTGAGTTCGAGCTTTGCCTGGGTCACACAGTGATCTCAGGGCCAGCCTCAACTACAAAGCAAGATCCTGTCTCAAAAAAAAAAAAAAAAAAAAGAGAGAGAGAATAAAGACTTGTTTAAATGAATGGAGGAGTAACTGCTAATTCCTAGCTTTGTGTCTGCTGTCTATGTGCATTTATACCCTTCTTCCAATCTAAAAGGACAAGATTTTAGATAGTGTAACATAAAAATTAACTGAAAGTATAAACTTCTTCTGCTTTAAGAATATTCTAGATCTGGAGATCTGAAAACACAGGTTTATTCAAAACTTCAAGCTCAGTAAGGTACCCCTTGCCTCTTCCAAAACTCTACCAACCTGTCTCTCCTTAAACGGCCTGCATCCCTTCCTAGCTTTCCTCTCCCCCCAGCATAGTTGACACATCATTTATTTATATTCCCCTCTGAACTGAGGTTTCTCTTCTGCTCACTTACATGCACACTCTCAGTGCTAAGGCGGCACATAGCACTTACTCAACAGTGTTTCTTACTTGGATGAATCTAAGACTCAGGATTACAAACAGCTTTAAGAGGGAAGCCTGCAGGATCCAATGAAGCTCCTTCAGTGTAAAGTAAGACAACTCCAGGGCTATGGAAATGTGAATGAGTGGTTTGCAAAACTGACAGAAAACTTAAAAGAAAAATATTAATAATAAAAGGTGTCAATGCCATTAAGAATTCAGTGAAATTAGGAGAAAACTGGAAGCAAAGTAATAAAGAAGGCATGCAACTGCACAGCAGGAGAGGGGTAAAAAAAAAACCCCAACAAGAAATTGTAAAATTCCTTACTTAAATGAAATAGTTCTGGGTAAAAACCAGATGCAAGAAAGTAACCTGGGGCCGGAGGGTTAGCTCAGTGGTTCCGGCGCCTGCCTCGCAAGCGCAAGGTCCTGAGTTCGATCCCTGGTGACCACATACAATGCTGGGCGTGGAGACACGCCCACCAACAATCAACGCCGCATACCACAATGCCGGACGTGGTGGCTCACGCCTGTAATCCCAGCACTCGAGAGGCAGGGACAGGAGGATTGCTGAGTTCGCGGCGGCTTGCCTGGGCACCATAGTGAGCTCAGGGCCAGCCTGAACTACAAAGCGAGACCCTGTCTCAAAAAGCAAAAAAAAAAAAAAAAAAAAAAAAAGAAAGAAAGTAACCTGCCAGCCAGAAAACCCTAAGGTCAAGAGGGCAAAGAAGAGTGGGCAAGAGGCATGCGTAGCCTCAGGGGGTCCTGTGAAGCAGAGCCAGTGGAGAACGGTGATCTGAATGGTGCCAAGGGTTGCTGGAGAGTCGTACACAAGCAGGTGACAGAAGAGCCCACAGGAGAAATCCTAGCAACAAAAGCCCGCACCAGTTCGAGCCAGCTCCCACCCCGTTCCAAACTGCGGTGCCCTAGTGAATAGAACCAGTCTCTTTAAGGAGACAAAACTGCTAGGAAGGCTGAATCCTAAGGAAAAGGCAGAAAGCAGGCGATTCATTCTCAGTGGAAGAACACTTCTGTAGGAGAACTGTGGCTTCACAATGGAATAATTCAGAGGCACAGTGGAAAGCTTAGCAGAATATTCTTGTTCTGTGCTTATTACAACGTTCAGCACAGGCAGAAAGAGGGTTTCCCTGGTATTTTAAGCTTTCCTCATGGTACAAAGGCAACAAAATCTAATTTTTGATAGACTACCCCTGTATCTACTTTTCGTCCTAGAAGATGCTTGTTCTAATTTCATTTTAGACTCCAATAACTTCTAAGAAAACTCCACTTTTAAAGTGTTCTTTTTAAGCAACAGACCTATTTTTTTTTTTTTTTTTTTTTTTTTGCTTTTTGAGACAGGGTCTCGCTTTTGTAGTTCAGGCTGGCCCTGAGCTCACTATGGTACCCAGGCAAGCCGCCGCGAACTCAGCAATCCTCCTGTCCCTACCTCCCGAGCGCTGGGATAACAGGCGTGAGCCACCACGTCCGGCATTGTGGTATGCGGTGTTGACTGTTAGTGGGCGTGTCTCCACGCCCAGCATTATATGTGGTTACCCGGGATCAAACTCAGGACCTTGCGCTTGCGAGGCAGGCGCCGGAACCACTGAGCTAACCTTCCGGCCTGAACAGACCTATTTTTAAAGGCATATTAATTTTATAAATAACTTTTTATTCACAGCCTATCAGTTACTTAATAACCTGCAAATATTCCTTAGTTTTCCTTTCTTCTGTCTCAAAATTAATTTGTCACCATATGTTTACATTAGTAACTACTTCTCACAGCCTTGTTTACTCTTGTTTTCAGAGAGCACCCTAGTAATTGATCAGTTTTAAGAGTCTACGGCTCAGGGCCAGCCTGAGCTACAAAGCTAGACCCTGTCTCAAAAAAAAAAAAAAAAAAAAAAGAGAGTCTACGGGGCCGAAGGGTTAGCTCAGTGGTTCCGGCGCCTCCCTCACAAGCGCAAGGTCCTGAGTTCGATCCCCGGTAACCACATACAATGCTGGGCGTGGAGACACGCCCACCAATAATCAACGCCGCATACCACAATGCCGGATGTGGTGGCTCACGCCTATAATCCCAGCACTCGGGAGGCAGAGACAGGAGGATTGCTGAGTTCACGGCGGCTTGCCTGGGCACCACAGTGAGCTCAGGGCCAGCCTGAACTACAAAGTGAGACCCCCTGTCTCAAAAGCAAAAAAAAAAAAAAAAAAGAAAAAAGACTCTACGGCTTCCTTTTACTTAGCCTACTCCATCTTTTGTCATATGATGATGCATAATGGTTGCAAAAGTATTACTTTAGTAAATTTACATAATGTTGTCTATTGTACTAAGAATTTCTATTTTAGACTCTGTGGTAATTAAAATTTTTAATTAGCTTTTTTATTAACTAATTAGCTTTTTAATAGAATGTAAGACCAAAGTGTTACATTTACAAAGAGCCCTGACAGGTAATGAAGACTGAATACAAAAAACAAACTTTCCATCACGTGCAGGTCTTTGTAACAATTATCTAAACAAACGAAGTTACACGTTAGTCAGCACTTCACAAAAAAAGTGGTCCAGGATACACTGTATTAAAAAATTAGAGAAAAATATCAAAACTATAAAGAGTCATAAGAAAGTGGAAGGTGCAGTTTATACAGTCAGGAAAGAGGACCTGTGAGGAAGTGAGTACTTTTTATTTCCGTAGATTACACCAACCAAGCCTAGGGTTTCTTCAAAATTCTTAAGCATCGGTACAGCATGAAAGCCAATTATGCACTGCTTTCTATTTCTTTTCTCCTCAGGCACACACAGGAAAGGAAAAACAATTTGTAAGATGGTCTGGAGGCTCTCCTACTCTTATTCTATTAAAGGTCAAACTCTTGGGAGGGTCTAATTTAGAGTACTGAAAGGAAATAAATTCTTACTCTGTAAACCAAAGTCTCCAATTTACCAAGATTTGATCTGCAAACTTTCATAGGTATGAATGGACCTTGCATTTGTTTGTTTAATGCTTTACACGTGTATAAGGCTCACTGTGCCAGATCTACAATGGAATCCAAGTTAGGAATGCTCACCTGGAAGGGAATTCATTCATAGTTCGGCAACTTACTATATAGCTCAACACAGGAAATAATTATTTCTGACCACTGAAGACTGAGAGAATAAATGAATGTTAAGAATGTCAAGCTGGGGGCTGAAGGATTAGCTCAGTGGTTCCGGTGTCTGCCTTGCAAGCGCAAGGTCCTGAGTTCGATCCCCGGTTACCACATATAATGCTGGGCGTGGAGACATGCCCACCAATAATCAACACCGCATACCACAATGCTGGACGTGGTGCCTCACGCCTGTAATCCCAGCACTCGGGAGGCAGAGACAGGAGGACTGCTGAGCTCGCGGCGGCTTGCCTGGGCACTATAGTGAGCTCAGGGCCAGCCTGAAGTACAAAGTGAGACCCTGTCTCAAAAAAAAAAAAAAAAAAAAAAAAGAATGTCAAGCTGGTTATACAAAATGATACCTTTTCGAAAAAATCCTGGCAGCCTGTTCTTTGATAATACATACCATGATGTAAATGCTGTGAACATAGTTGTTAGATTATAAAGCTTACGGAATAATGACAAGAAAGAAAAGTGTGTACTTGTTCAGAATGGACACGAGATTTTCCCCCATGTATTTTCAATCCAGTGGGATGAATCTGTAGATGCATAGCCCACACATATGGACAGCGGACTGACTCTTTAAGAAATAAAAGAAGACTTCTATTTAGTACAAGTTATGGTAAATTAAAGGCTGGAAAATCTGTCAAAACACTGCTTTCCTCATCTCTGAGAAAAACTATCTTTCTGCTTCACCATGGTGACCAACACTCTGATTGAAAACATCTTTTAAAATGTTATCTAGAATGTCTTTATTTGTCAACAAGTGGTCACATACACCTTTTCTTATTGTTTATTCTTTCTTAAAGGGCCTGAGTTTACTTAATGTGAATATGAAGGGGGCAGGAACTGTTTCTATAAATTGTCTGAGGCAGAGATTCTGAAATGTGGGGTCAGGGAAACGGACACAGAAGTTTTTAGCAGCCATCTTTCACTAACTGTTACACTGAAAAACTATCAAAATACACTGTTTATTCAGGAAAGCTTTTTAAAAGAATGTTATGATTAATTTGGGGAGAACCCTGTAGACTTAGTAGTAATGGAGTACTTTATTTAAAAAAAAGCAATTAGAAACCAGATAAATGAAGTAAAATAAAAGTGACCAATAAAAATACCATGGAAATGGTGACTAGTGATGCTACAATGCATGTTTACAGACTTTACTTACTCCAAGGTCTCATTTGTCATAGGACTCCTAACACTTTGTCATTTTCAATTTATAGCTATGAGTCACTGCCTAGACCTTTGATCATGTAAATTACGAGGCTTGCTTTATTATAGAAAGCTTTGCTATATAGTTAATCCCTACATAAGAAATATGGCAATTCTCCAACTGAAAGCCCTTTTCCCTTTGTATCCATACTGAAATGTTTATCATCCCTGTTTTACTAACAACTTTCTTTGAGGGGAAATGGTTAGGTGAGACAACAGTTACTGTGATTCATCAGTGCTTCTAGCAGAAGGTATTTTTAAATTAATCTACTGTAACTGCATACTCGAGGAATAGGCTAACTGCTCTATGTTTTTCTTCCTTCTTAAGCCTTGTCGTAGGGAATGCGTTTAGGTTCTCTCTGAACTCCAGGTTAACTCCACTAGCTTCATGTTAAGTCATACTCTGAACATGCACAGAGTGCACCAATCACAGCTACCTCTGACTAGCCTCATTCCAGGTTATAAAGATCTGGCTCTGACCTGACATCACTATCAATATACTCTATTTTACTGATTTATTGCTCCATTTTACATCTATGTATCTTTTCCTTACTTTTTTTTTTCGGTACACAGGGATTGAACTCCAGCCCTTGTGGATCCAAGGTTGGCGCGGTAC
Source organism: Thryonomys swinderianus (assembly GCA_004025085.1). NCBI lineage: Eukaryota > Metazoa > Chordata > Mammalia > Rodentia > Thryonomyidae > Thryonomys > Thryonomys swinderianus. The sequence continues at coordinate 10,861 of PVIC010014138.1, forward strand.
CACTTGAGCTAAATCCCCAGCCCTCTTTTCCTTACTTTTATGCCTTAAAACAAGCTCTTTTCTCCAACTCTTACTCCATTATTGGAATTCTTTCTTCTCTTCTTAGTTTTATGATATAATAAATTTTCACAAAATCCAGCTTACATCCTTACTATGCTTCTCAGCTTCTGACATCTACCGTCTTTTCCAACATTCTAGTCATCATGAGCTAAGATATGAAGCATTACAGTCCAGGACAGGTCACCACATCTGAGCCTTTTTTCAGCTATCTGCAAGCTTGTAAAAACATCTGCAAACACCAAACACTACTTTAATGCCAGAATCATTTCTAAATACTTAGAATCTTTGAAGATGACATTTTCAATTCATTATGTTCACTTCTGACTAAACTGAGGTTTCTTACAAGACTGAAAACACACTCTAGTTAAGTGAGATATATTGTACAACATGTAACATCAAAGTAAATCATGGAGCTGGATGTCTTTCCAGATGAATTAAGATAACCTCCCTTTAACTGAGGAATAAATTGGAGCACAGACAATTTAAGCTACTTTCTGAGTTACAAGAATGATTCAGAAGTAAAAAAATATCGAGGCCAAAACCAAAAAGGGTGTATTCAAAATGTTCATGTATGAAAGGATTATTTAAATCTTAAAATGCATTTCCAAGAGAAATTACACAGAAGCTAAATTGGCTCACAAACCATCCACAAATATATATTTCAGGGGGATTCTAGTTATTTTCAAAGGTCTTAGAAATTCTGGCACTTTAATTAAAAGACAGCAAATAACTAGCACCAAATGCTAGACTGAAATCAAAAATATATTCACGTTCAAGAAATACTTATCTAGGTAGAAGACAATTTAGATGAGGCCCAGTAGCTCACAGCTGAAACCAAAGCTACACAGGAGGGTGAGGCAAGAGGTTGGAAAGTGTGAGTCCAACCTGGATAACTGTGAAATCTTGTTTTAAAACGTAAAGAGTAAGTAACTGGGGTGGGGATGCAGCTAAGCATTCCTCAGGTTCAATTCCAAGTACTGAAATTAAAAAGTAATAGTAAAGAAAGAATGAAAGAAAGGCTGTGCCCAAGTAGCTGCATGGGCCTGCAGGCAGAAGCTCTGGCAACAGGACAGGAGCCTACAAAAGGCCGGAGGGTTGCTGTCCAAACTACTCCACTCTGTCGTGGTGGTATGGAAACAGTCAAAAACAGACGTAAATAAATACTTTTTCAAAACAAAACACCCTTATTTATGGGTGCTGAAATCTGAGTTTTTTAAATAGCATAAAATGGTTCTTTTTTATCAAACATTAAAAAATATAAAAATCAATGTTAGCTCACAGTTCTGTAGTAAGCTAGAAATTAGCCTATGCACTGCACTTTTCCAGGGTCTGGTCTGGGGAACAGTGGGGAGAAGTGGTTCAATAAGCAGAGGGACTGTTCAATGATGTTCTGGCACTAAACCAAACAGAAATGGAGCCCATCTGCCTTGTCAGCAAATACTGTCAGATCCATTTTGAAAAATGCTCATACTTGCCAGGCGTGGTGGCTCACGCCTGTAATCCCAGCACTCGGGAGGCAGAGGCAGGGAGATTGTTGAGTTTGAGGCTTGCCTGGGCTACACAGTGAGTTCAGGGCCAGCCTGAGCTTATCCATTTTATGGAACAGATGCATCGTTCATTACCATTTTGTCCTTGAGCCGCTCCCCACGTATAAAAAAGTCGGCACAGCCATTCTCTTCCTGATGAGGGACTCTGAAGACCGTGACGCCACTCAGCCCGCTCCCTCCAAGTGGTAACCATCCGCCACTTGAGTCATCTCGGGTCATCACCACAGCTCGCACCCGTGCATAACTATTACTAAAAGAGATGCAAAAGTCAGGAATTAGCTTCTCCATAAACAACACCATCACACCATCAGTCAACCGATGACCCCATTAGTTAGTACATGGTGACTAATGTGTTTAATGCTTTGATGACAGTCCACGAAACTAACGTAGGTGTGAAAAAGGTCAGAAACCCACAAATGAACTTTGAAGTTTATCCTTTTCTCTGAAGACCAGCTTTACAATAACTGAGTTTATCACTTCAACAGTGTGAGCTCCTGATTGTATAGAGTGGCCTGTGGAAGATTCCAGACACAAAAATTGTCAAACGACACAGATGACCACTGAATTTGTCTATATATGTCCACTCATTCCAACATTCTAACTCGGACAAATTATTATTACACTTCAGCATTTAATTGTTGGATCTCTTAAATTTCTAACAGTCCTAGAATTTATTATAAAGGTTTAGATACTACATTTTAAAATTTCTTTTACCAATAGGGAATCTAAATTATTTACACAAATCATAAGGATACTCTGTTTAAATTATCTAGCAAATCTGTTTACTAGAGCTTTTCACACCTTCTCTTTGGAAGATTCTATTTTTCTAAATTGAATTCTTTACTGGTACATTTTATATACACATAACGATCACACTCAACATTGAGAATTTGTACCAGTATATGACATGAGTTAATTCTCAGTTTTACCCATTCCTCTACCTACCCTACAACCTCCCACCTCCTATATACATGCTTTAATTTTTTTAATATTTTTTCTTTCCCCTCATTACTTAGCCCTGACCTTTTCCCTTTGAATATTTTCTACTTTACAATACCTATCATGCATTCTATAACTCATTTACATCTTCACATTCTCATACTACAGAAAAGACAGGGTATTTATAGATCTATGACCTATTTTCACTTAAGTCTTCAAGGTACGTCCATTTCAGCATAAATGACTCAAACTTATTCTGTATGGCAGAGAATAATATTCCATTTTATATCTATTTTTAAAAAAATCTTCTTTATCCAGTCTCTAGTTGATGGGCATTTGTTTCCAAGACTGAGCTATCACAAACTGAGCTGCTATGAACATGGGTGCACATGTCACTATAACAGGATTTTTTAAATTCTTCTGCATATATCCCCAACAGGGAAACAGCAGGGTCAAATGGGATCTCTGATCTAGTTTTCTGAGGAAACTCCATAATGATCTCCACAGTGGCTGCACCAGTCTACATTCCCACCAACAGTGAGGAAGCATTCCTTTCTCCCTGCAAACTTGCCAGCCTTGGTTGCTCATTCTTAACAGACTACATTCTAGTTCTATTTCAGAATAATTTCCCAATATTAATAATGGTTCTTAACAGAGAATAACATACTAAATACTCTATAACAACTGACATCTAAGTCTTTTACTCTGAAGCTTTCAATAATTACAAATAATATTCTAAGAACATTATGCCTTGCTGGCTTCTTAGATATAAAGGGGGAAAAAGAAGAAAATGCACTTAATGTAACCAAGAGTCTTCCATATTATGAGTATCATTTGAAGTTCTATCTAACAGTTCTTTATTTCTTAGCATCTCTGCACACTCTAAGTGGCTTGCTGTGATTCCTGTTGTCACTGTACTTGTGATTTTACATATACAGACTTCAAAAAACAAAAATGTATACATCCATTGCTAAGCCCAGGTGTCTATGTCCCTTTGAAGTTTATATGTTGAAATATGGTTTAGATCTAAAATGTCCTCCAAGAGCCTCAAGTCTGGAGCCAAGGTCTGGTCAGTGAACTGCTATCTGGGAGCCACTCAGTAAACAGATTTCCTCCACCTAGTTCTGCCTAGTTCTGTGGTTTCTGCCTCAGGAGAGTCAACTATGGACTGAAGTCACTGAAACCATGAGTCAAAATAAACCTCCCACTTCAAGTTATAGGCCAGGCATTTTGCCTCAGTGATTATTACAAAATGCTATCCTCCAAGTGATGGCATTAGGAAGGAGGGTCTCTGGCAGAGGATGAAGACACTAGAGTGAAGCCCCAGAGGGACTGCCGCCCTCACAAAAGATAGCCCAAACAGCTGTCTCATTCTTTCTATCCTGTGAAGACAGACCTAGGCAATGAGGTCACCATGAGCAAGAAGCAGCCTTCACTAAACAGCCAAGCGGCTGCCACCCTGACATGACACTGCCCATTGTCTAGGAATACATTTCTGTTGTTTGAGCTACACCATTTATGGCATTTGTTATAGTACTGCAAAAAGACCACAACAAATGTGTAGCCAACTCATTTGATTAAGATACATAGCATTTTTTATTACTTCAGAAGATTGCTTTATGCTTCTTTTCTATCAAATAGGTAACCAATGTTCTGACTTCTAACAGATTGATTAGCTTTATTTATTTGGACCCTTTCCTACAAATGAAATCAAACAGAATTATAACTTACACCCTTTTTGCTTGACTTCTTTTGCTCATTGTTATTTTGTGTATCTGTAGTTCCCTCTTTCATTCTTATCTAAGTAATCCTTTAGCTGAATAAATTTATCACTATTTATCCTCTTACACTGATGAGCAATGGGACTGTTCCCTAGTTGTTGGCAATTATTAACAAAGCTCTTGTACAAGTTTTTTTTGTAGAGCCATTCTTACTCCTCTTAAATAATTTCCTAGAGGGCCAGAGATTTAGCCTAGTGGTTTCAGCACCTGCCTAGCAAGCGCAAGGTCCCCAGTAACCACATACAACAATACCAGGCATGGTGACTCATGCCCACCAACAATCAGTACCACACACCACAATGCTGGGCGTGGTGGCTCATGCCTGTAAATCCAGCACTTGGGAAGCAGAGGCAGGAGGACTGCTGAGTTCCAGGTTTGCCTGAGCTCCATAGTGAGCTCAGGGCCAGCCTGAACTACAAAGCAAGACCCTGTCTCAAAAAAAATCCTGGAAATGAAATTAATGGGTTCTAGCATATGTTTATCTATGTAAGAAATGCATACTGATCTATGTATGCATTTATGTAAGAAATTATATCTATGTAAGAAATTATATGTAATGATCTATGTAAGAAATTAATAAGCTAGGGCCAGGGATTTAGATCAGTGGTTCTGTCATCTGTTTCCAAGCACAAGGTCATGAGCTTGATCTCTGGTACCAAAGGTGGGTGATTAACAAGCTGTTTTCCAAAGAGGTTGTGCCATTATACATTCCATCAACTGGTAGTTTTATGTGCTCTATCTCTGCTGACACTTAGTGCTTTTAGTCTTTTTAATTTTATTCACTGTAATGTACAACACATAGTGGTAACCCACTGTGGTTTTAATTTGCATTACCCTGACAATTAGTGATACAGAACATCTTTTCATGTATTTGCTCATCTTCTTCTAAGTGTCTAGATTTTCATCATGTTGTCTTTATATGATCAATTTTTACAATTCTTTATATGTCCCAGACTAAGTCCTGAATCAGACAGTAGTCTACTTCTAAGCTGCACTGGGCAACGGTGAAGTGTGAGAATCCCAAGGACAAACGTCCACAGCTGGGACCTTGGCTCAGCCACTTACTAGGTGCATGACTTGGAGGAAGTTACTCTTTACTAAATGTCAGCAGTCCTGATGTACAATATACTACTGACTTTAATTATGACAAATAGCATTTAATTAAAACTTAAGTCATTTTATAATGCAGAGACAGCCAGGACAAAAACAATAAAATAAAATTTATATGGTAAACTATCACTAGTCAAAATAATTTTTCAGTTTAGAAGCTCTGAGAGATGATAGTGTTTACAAGCAATAATTTTGCCTAAGCTTTTTAGCAGTCAGTTAGTCACAGACTCTTTCAGTTTCTTACCTGGGCCCAGTTTTGCCAATTGTCTCTCACAGAGTTAGTCCAAAGAGGTATGGATGCGTGAACTTGATTATATTTTTCTGGGGTAAATTGGAGCAAATAACTACTACAAATAAATGGGTTATGGATCTTGAGATCATGTGTGCATTTCTGTATAATAGCTACTTTTTAGCCTTTGAATCTAAGCCACAAGAAAATGACCTTAAAAGACACTGCTTTATTTATTTTTCAAAAAATTTTCTTGAAATCTAAATTGTACATAAACTTCTGATGGCAATCTTACTTGAAAACTACTTTAAATACTTCCTTTCATACACAGTAGAGGCACTAGCATGTTCATGATGGGGTTGTAATTTACGTCTTGCTGCCAGGAGGCCTGAACCACCAGCGGGTACATGTACAGCTGTCCAATTGGGCAGCTTTTTATTAGCAAAGACAAAAGTGGTTAGATTCTTTTGTAATATCAGTGGTACAAGCTGGTGGGAACTTGTTAAAAATAGTACTATAGGAATCTATTTAGTGCTACTGTAACAGAACACAGGTGGGGTAATTTACAAAGCAAAAAACTATTTCCTGCTATTCTACAGCCTAAGAAGCCCCAGTACACAGACTCCTTGTTGGCTAGGACTCTGATTCTTTGTTTCCAAGATGTTGCCTTAAACACTGAGATTTCAGCAAGGGAAGATCACAGGTCAGCCCAGGGCACTAACTCCACCTGTCATGCTCTTTTTCAGGGTTATCAATCCACTCTTGAGGGCTCCATCCATAAGCCTGGTGAGTGACTTCTAAAAGGTCAAATGCCCTAATTAGCACACAGCATTGCAGATTCAGTTTCAGCATGAATTTGAGGATACCAAAACATCAAAGCTACTGCTGGGCAGGTCCAAGCAAGATGTAATGCTGGACTGGACCACGGTGTAGTAGTGGACAAGGAAAAGGGCAGGCTGATTTAGGTGTGGTTGGAAGGTGGACCCACAAGGTTTTGTCACTAAGGTTGTAACTGCAACATTTCCAAGTCAACCAGAATTCTCAGCAGTAAGCATAAGACTTGTTCTCTACAATTTTCATCTGGCAATTTCAATACCAACAAAAGAAAGTGAAAAGAACACAAAAGACAAAAAAAAAACTTTCCTAATAATCTAATGAAGGGTATAATTATTAAAACAACAACAAAAAAACCCATCTTCTAAACCCTGACAGTTTTAAATGCTGTGTCCTTGGCCTGAAGTTATCATTTTTTTTAAAAACTATTTTCCGGGCCAGAGACTTAGCTCAATGGTTCCTGTGCCTGCCTCACAAGCACAAGGTCCTGAGTTCGATCCCTGGTAACCACATACAATGCTGGGTGTGGTAACTCACGCCCACCAGCAATCAATACCACATACCACAGTGCCAGGCGTGGTGGCTCACGCCTGTCATCCCAGCACTTGGGAGGTAGAGACAGGAGGATTACAGAGTTTGAGGCTTGCCTGGGCTGCAGAGTGAGCTCGGGGCCAGCCTGAACTACAAAGTGAGACCCTGTCTCAAAAAAAAAAAAAAAAAAAAAAAAAAGTATTTTCCTTGCAAAACTTCCTTGCTTTGTAATTACCAGTGCCATGACATACCATCCAATGCTGGAAAAGTACCCCAAGGAAGACAGTCTGCATAATGTACTAAATGTCTGTTTTATGTGTTCACCATAAGGAAAAAGGTCAGGTTTAAAATACTTATGATGTGTGAATCAGGCTTCTTATTACACACATAGACTCTACCCTACTCTATGACATTTCTTAGTATACCGAATATTAGAACAGTTTTAATGATTCTCATTCTTCCCATTTCCTGGTCCCAGCAAAAGTTCCCAACTTTGTCTTTTCTTCCACTTTCTTACAACATAACATACTCAGAGCCCATCGCATACCAGAAGACATTGAAGAATTCTAGGCACTGGGCTACCCACTTTTCCGGGTTCCCTCTTCTGTCTCTCTTAGACAGAAGTTTTCTTTCTTAATAAAATTTTCCTATTTTAGGAACCTCCGTGGTTCCTAAATTTCATTCATTCTTTGATTTTTAGAGAACACAAACTCACATTTCACGTGGAGAGCTAGGCCTTAACTCTCCTGCATCATATTGGAGGTCCCACTGAGATTAGTGGACAGAGAGAGTAGAAAAAGCCAAGGACAGGAGACAAAGAGATGGAGAAATGGCTTCAGCATTTGCAGTGGCTCTCAGGGAAATAGACTTTGGGTCTGACTCTTAGGCTCCAAGAAAAATTCAACAACTCAGCCTGTCTGCCACAGCTGCAAAGAGCCAGGCCACCTCAGGAGAACTGCAACAGGAGGCCCCCTGGACCACACCCCAATTACAAAGGTGACCCCTGGAGAAGAAAATGCCCACTGAGGTGAAGGCCCTGGAGCTCAGACCCCTCCTACCAGCTGATCCAGCAAGACTAAAAGGGCCCAGGGCACTCACTGCCTTCTCCCTCTGGCCAGACTGTCATTTCCACAGAGGAGCCCCAGGTAGTAATGACCACAGAGGGGAAAAAAAGTGCTGGACACTGGTGCCTCGCTCTCAGTCCTTCTCTCCAATCCTGGCCTTCCTTCCTGCCGCCATACTTTAGTAAAAGGAGTTGCTAGAGAAGAGATTCAAGGTGGTACGCCTACCCAAGATAGCAACGCATGGAGTCTATCAAGGGCCTTTAGATAGACCTTCTGTGGAATGACACGGACTGCCAATCACAACTACAACCCTCTTCAGCCTAAAAAAGTCAGATCAGTCTTCGTCCACTGCCCCTCATGGCAGTTTGGGTACCTCTTCAGAGGGGGAAATATTATAGGTAAAAAAGCTAGCAAGACATGTTGTAGGCAGACAGAGGACTGGCCCTCCAAAGCAGCCAATTTGGAGGTTAGCACTACCAGAGAAAAAAGCTATCCCACCCATGTAGGATAAATAGCTGTGATTGATATTCCAAATAGGCAGCGCCAGATATTCTAAAAAGGGCACCAACCTCCTGGGGTGGAGGGCTGAGACTTTAACCCACCTCCCTGGAAAAGAGTCTGAGTCAAAAATTCCTGTTCAACTGTTACTGACTTGATTTCTCATTGGATCCCCATTTAATCAATGTTACCTGAGCAATTACACTTGTAATCTTACTGGTTGATCATGGTTGTGTCTAATTTGTGTGGTTTCTCATTGTGCAGTTACCTAAGCTACTGTATTTACAATGTTACTGGTTGACGATAATTTTGTCCTACTTCAGACTCACCTCACCTCACGGCTTTGCTCCATAAAAGCCCTCTAAAAAGTGAGGTAGATGGGCTTCCTACTTTTCTAGGTTCCCCCTTCTGCTTCTCTTACGCAGAAGCTTTCATTCTCAGTAAAATTTTCCTACTCAAAACAAAAGAATTCTAGATTCATGAGTTAGTATAATACATGGTACATTTTCATAAACTTATGCTATTTGTATTAACTGAAGTTCAATTTTGTCAGTATAAAGTTTAAAAAACAATTCTGTTATGTTTATGAATTAAAATCTCTGCATTTCCAGTTTTCCTTGCTGTTAGCAGCTCATGTATTTAAGTGTAATATCCTTCCATTCGAGCTTGTAAGTGTGAAAAGAAGTTACCAAGCACAATACTGACTCATATAGAACTGTGACATATTGGTCTCATTTTCATAATAACAAATTTTGTTCCCTTGTAGTAATTTTATACTTGTTATTACTAAATTTAACTAGCCCTCAAGTCAATTAATTTTTAAGAAAATGTTATCTTGACAAACCTGTAAGTCATAGAGCCCAAATATTTTGTGCAGAACAACCTTGGTCTTCAGGTCAAAAATTCTCATCTCATGCCTGGTCACTGCTGGGAAGGGACTGTCACTAAAATTGTATTCCAATGTGAGTTGTTAGCTATATCTGTATTTTCTTCAGGGGAAAAAGTTTTAATCGCAGTCACAACAAAGCTTGGATAAATTTGTAATTATACCCTAGCCATTTATAACATTTTGGCTGACTGATCTTAAAATTAAATTTCTAAAATAAATTATTTCCTTAGTTCTTTCTCCCGTTTTTGTACCTTTCTCCTTCCTATAATATTCTTAACTAACATTTAATTTTAGCTCAGTAGGGCCACTTTGGATTTCTGATCTCCAAACTGTAACACAATAAATTTCCTAGTGTGTTTAGCCTCTAAATTTTTAGGAATTTGTTTCAAAGCAGCAAAAAATGAATACAGTACAAAACATGAGTGAAACCTTCCGGAGGATATGCAAGCAATCTCTATACAGGAGATAAAGAGAACTGTTTTCCACTTGGAACTATAATAATATCAAAACACCTCCCACCCCCAGCTCAGTTGAGATGATTCTTAGATGCATATGTATTCAGTAGAGCAAGAATTTGTTAGTTTTCCATAGGAGGGATGTTTATAGTGGCAAAACACCCTTTGCTGTACAGTATACTTTAAGCAAACATTTACCATCCAAATATCAAATATTATTACAGAGACTGAGAACAGGAGAAAAAGGAAGTACAGTATTTAACAGAAGTAGTTTAGGCTGATATATCACAGTACGTACTTTCCAAACTATGCAGAATACAGACATTAAGTTGACCATGTCACTCCCCACTACTCTTCTTATTTAACTAGTGGTCATTTATGTATGTGTCATGTACATAAGGACTGAGTTTCATTAAAAATATGAAAGTCTGAAAGACTCTTTTACCATTAATAGCTAAACCTGGCAAAAACACCTTCTATGTAGATACCATCAACACAAAGCATTACACGGCATTGTGTTTAATAGCTCCCAGGTTCCAAAGATGATGCTACCAATTAAAGGTGATAGTCTTGGGTAATCATCACTTAAGCTCTCTGTACTCCATGTTCATGGGCTATTAGATGGGTTTGCAATTACCACAGTGTTACAAGAAGTAAATCGGTATGCAGGTGAAGTGTTAGGTTTTGCCTGGCTTAGTGAGGTGTCTAATAAATAACTGTAACGACTTGACTTATTAAGTCAACTTTCTGATGTAATAGTATCTGCATTCTCAAACTGAATTTGTCTCATTTTGTATTTAAATGGCTTTCTATAGCAAGCCCAGGGGCCACGCACTTTAAGAGACTGTTTGGAGGGTCCAGCCAGGAGAGCAGCTACTCCTGTACCTTTACCCAGGAAAGGGTCAAGGTCCTCCTGTTCCACCCAGCAGCTTTGGGAGAGACGCACATAAAACGGTGAGGGGGAAGGGGACACTCACCCCCAGCCAGATAAGCCACCATCAACCCTGGTGACCAGTGGGGTGACAGATATCCTCACACACAGCAACCACTTTAAGTAAGAATCATTTACCACAGCTAATAATCATGCAACCAACTAGTTATCTACATCTTCCACAAACTGCTTAAATGATGAAAGCACTTACACCTAACCAAGTTATAGACATAGGGGAGTTTTCCAGAGGGAAGAAAATAACACAAAAATCTGAAGGATAAATAGACTGGTTCATGAACTACCCCTTTATGATACATTATGTTTAAGTTCTGAACAAAAGAAGCAATGCACAAAGCAGCTCAGCACCATAAGGACTTTGGGTGTCCCCTGCCCATGCCTTGACCAGACCCACAGTGACCTCTGACTCCTGGTGAGGTTCTCTGGTCTAGGTAAAAACTGAACTGTGAAGAATATTCATCATCAACAAGACAACAGAACAAAGAACAGAAAAAGTCAATGTAACACTAGGGTCTAGGATGAGGTAAATATATTAAATAAAATGTGGAAAATTTGAAAATAGTCCCATAGAAAGAAGCTTTAAGATCAAAAGGCTAATAAAATATAGGATGAATTCACATGGTTTGTGATGGTACACCCCATATCCAAGCTACATGGGAGACTACAGCAGGAGGACTGAGAGTCCGAGGCCAGCCAGGGCAACTGTGTGAGACCTGTTTCAACTAAGTAAATAAGCTGCTAAAAAGAGCTAAGAATATAGTTCAGTGCTGGGTTCATCCTAAGTACCAGAAAAAAGAAAAGACAACTCAGTGGAAAAACTAGCAAAGTTCATGAATACAATCCACAGGGAAAAAAGACGTGTTATAAATATATAAAAGAAATGTAACTTTATTTATAATAAGAATGCAAATCAAGATGATGACAAATGGCAAGACACTTGCTCATGCATGAGTTGGGCAGAGTGTGGAGGCATAACACACTTTGACAAGCTTTCAAAGTCCTTTGGAAATACCTGTCAAAATTTAAACTGCACATATTCTCTAATTCAGCAAACTGAAAATTACAGAAAGAGAGGAATACTTTGAAATAAGAGCAACTATACATCTAGAGTCTAGGGACAGGGAGATGAGAGTTTTCAAAGCCTGCCAGCCAACTTGTGCCAACACAGAGTATGTTTTAAGACTGGAAAATAAGGACATACATACTTCTGAATCAACCCTTCTGGGAGAAAATCAAGCAGCTGTTAAGGAACCAAAAAAACCAGGGTCCCTTTGGGGAATTCAAACAAAGATACTCCTTCCTGGTAAGACTTCTCTAGTTAAGATTGAAATAATGATGGTTTAGTTTCGGAGGTTTTTCTTACCATGAGACTTCCATAACTTCTCAATTTTTCCATACCCAACTTGCACAGAAAGTCACAGAGCAGGGGCTCAAATAAGGTCTGAACAGAAAGCTTATGTTCTTTTGACCTTTACTACTGCCAGCATCAACTATATAATTTATTGATTTTTAAAAGTTTTTTAAATTATTAGCTAATCAAAAATAAACTCTTAGCCAGGTTTAATGGGACATACCTGTAATCCCAGCACTTGGGAGGCTGAGGCAGAAGGATCACTGCAAATTCAAGGTCACCCTGGGCTACATAGTGAGTTCAAGCCCCGTCTGAATTACACAGCGAGACCTCGTCTCAAATAAACAAAAAACAAAAAAACCTTCTCTCTCATTCTTCAATTTTAAGAAGCCATAGGGCTCCTGGAGAGTGAGCCAAGAAGGAACCTCTTATCTTCATTTATGCACATACATGCCAGCTTGCATGTGTACGCAGTATATAAAAACTACTATGGGAGATTCAGTATATTCCCTGCTTAATGAGTTGTCTGATGTGTACAGACAGGGCTTAAAACCAAAAAGATTTCACTTTTAAAATAAAAGGAACTTCATTTTAAAGTTGACTCTGGCTAAGGTTATCTCATTAGTTCTAGATTTACAAAATCCTTGAGGTCCAAACAGATTGCCACTTCTCAATTCAAAATTCCCAAAATGAGTCTTAGGCTGTGCTAAAACTAGAGGTATGCTGTGCTCTGGAAGAAAATTTGTCTGTATTCTGCCCATGTCCTGAGACTGAAGACTTAACATTGAGGGTGGCAGACAAATTAACCTGCAGAGAAAATTTCAAGGCAGCCCAAACATATCACTGGCTGCTTTTAACAAGATTTATAGTAAAAACGAGGAACAAATGGGAAAGCTGAATAATGGAGACAAGCATTCATGCAGTGTCAGGGTGGAAGAGAGCACAGCTGCAGAGAAAACTGGCATTAACAAGGAACCATACATCTTACATCAGGATCTCAGAAAAGAGAGCTTAAGAGCACCTTAGGAACCAGCAAGATCCTACCCCTGCAGGCTCAAAAATGTAAAACTGTAAAACTTCCAATTGAGATGAGAACCCCTGGACTTTCTGTTCTAGAAGCCTTAACCAAGAGAACTGGTCTTCAGTGTTCAGTAATCAGGCACTCAGGCCACTAGAGCCATGACTCAAGGAGGCCTGGAAGGCCAGACAGTGTGCTCCATAGAGGACACTGCAGGAAGCTATGAAAGTGGTGTCAAGAGTACAATGAGGATGATCCTAGGTGTTGAAAGTGCCAGAAAAATGGAACATCTGCTGAGGAAAGTCATAGGCAGTAGTGGAACCAGCCAAAGGGAGAGGCCACAAAGGCTGCAACCAGCAGGACAACAGGGGCTGCCCAAGACCCTTAGAACTCACATCTTACTGCAACTTGCCCCCAGTGCGGGACACAAACCTGTAGGACATAACAGATTTCCACTGGCTTGAACCGCCAATGACACATCCAAGACAGCTTGCACCAATGGTGGTAGAAGTGATATAGTCATGCATAGAACAGTCAAGTACCACTGGTAGTTCAAGTTGCCAGGCAGCTAGACATATGAATTGTGGCACCATTTTGAATGTGTTGTAACTGTCTGCTGGGTTTTGATCTTACTTTAGTCCCATTCCTTTCTAGTAGCCCATTTCTTCCTTTTGCAATGAGAATGTTTACCGTGCACCATTTTTATGTCAACAGTGTTTTAAATGTCTTATTTTCCAGGGAATCACTGCTAAGAGTTTCCCTTGAATCTCAGACTTTGGAGTAGATTTTTCAACAGCACTGGAACTCTTAAAACACTGACAACTCTTTGAGATGGACTATATGCATTTTGAAAAATGAGATATACTTGAGCCTTTGGGGGCCAAGGGACAATATTATGGTTTGTATCTAAACTGTTTCCTGAAGTCTTATATGCAGCAGTAAGGCCTGATTGGAGGGGTGTGTTGATGGGGGCAAAACTTGGCAGGATGTACTCTCGTCCCTGGCTCCCCCTTCTCACTCAGCTTCCTTGCTGCCGTGAGTGAAGTACTTTTTTCCTCTCCCATCCTGTTTTGCCTTGAGCCATGGACTATAAACATGAGCCAAAATAAACATTTCCTCCTTTAAGTTTTGGTTATTGGGTATTCTGTTCCAAGAACAAAAAATGGCAAAAACAGAAAGGACAACTCCCCATGGCACATCATGAAAAAAGGTACAAAAATACGCAGAATATGTTATTCCTGCATGAATTGGAAGATCACTGATGACAATAAACATGAGTTAGAATAAACAGAATCCTGGGAGAAGGCCTCACAGAGTAAAAAAAGAACTATTTTAGGCCTCTGTGGAGTAAAGGTATTAGGTTAAACTGGTAACTAGGAATAATTATATTGAAAAATGCAATCAGGAAAACTTGGAATAGTCGAAAACAAGAAACAGAAAGACAGCTAGTGAGATGCAATTTGAATTCAGGTGCTATTTTAACCATGAAGGTCGGGCATACAGCAATGGCTATCTACAAAGAGCTACAACATAGAATACTACATCTATTCTTACAGTGCTGAAGAATGTAAATGAAAGTTGTCAATCTAGAGTAGATCTGTAAAAGATGGGTTTTATATATGAATTTTAAATCTCCCATCCAGATCCCACTGGTTAAAGGTTTTTGTCACCAGCCTATGATGCTACAGCGAAGTGGTGGCAACACAAGGAAAGGGGCCTAAAGGGGTCGGGTCACTGGAGGCGTGTATGGAGGCGTGCATGAGCCCTGAAGGGAACTTAGGGCCAGGGTTCCTCCTCTTCACTCTCTAGCTACCTCAACGAGGTGAGCACCTGTGCTTCACCATGACATGCTTTCCCACCACAGGGTCAAAGCCATACGGCCAAATAACCATGGATTGACACCCTGGAACCTGTGAGCCAAAATAAATCTCCTTTTCTTGGCTGTTTATCTGAGGCATTTTGTTGCAGCAGTTGAACGTTAACAAACATTAAATAAAAAGATCCAAACAAGCCAGGTGTGGTGGCTCACACCTGTAATCCCAGCACTGGAGGCTGAAGCAGGAGGATTGCTGCAAGTTCAAAACTAGTCTAGGTTACATGAATTCAGGGCCAGCCTGAACTACAAAGCAAGACCCTGTCACACACACACAAAAAAAACAAAACAAAGAAAGTATTTAAAAAGACATGGAAAAATGCAAAGAGCCTAAGTAATAGTGACTAACATATAAAAATTGCATGACTTAGGAGAAAAAAAAAATGGAGCTGAGCATGCTGGCACATGTCTGTAATCATAGATTTCTAGGAGGCAGAGGCAGAAAGATGGCAAATTCCGGTCCAGTCTGGGTAACTCACCATGACTCTATCTCTAAAAGAAAAAGTAGAAAAGTACACACTACAGTATACTATATAATAATGGACTACAGATGTAGTTCTCAGTGCATAAGCTCTGGATTTGATCCCCAGAAGCCCCCAAACTAGGGATGGGGGTTGAAAACTCTATTATTATTTTTTTTAACAACCCAAACAATCCATTAAGCAAAAAATACCCCAAGATAAATTATAACACTGCTCTTTACTTTCTGAAATATTTCAATAGCACTAATAATATAATAAGGGCAATCATTCTTATAAATTGCCATTGAAGTTCAGAGGAAAAAGTGATTTATTCTGGTAACGGAGGTTCTGAAAGTATATTAAAAGCCTGAAAAGAAAACAAGACTGTAATACTTACTGATCTGTGGGGAAAATACTACCTTATACCAGGTAAAAGAACAGTCAGCAACAGGGGCTAGAGCAGTTTAGGTAGATGGGAAATATGAAAAGTGATGTATAAAGAAAGCCAAGACACTAGTTGTCTTGAAATGCAAAAGGCAATTCCAGTTTATCAGAAGTGTAATGTGAATGAAAAAATACAAGCAGACTGGAACAATCTTTATACAATTAATTTTTCTAGTAATATAGAATAATAAATGTATGAATTCAGATTCTGATCTTTTTTTAAAAACCAGACTACTATAAGACAGACTGCCCTTTTTGTCTGGTAGCAGGAATCGAATTCAGGACCTTGCACTTGCCAGACAGTCGTGTTGCCATTGAAGTACAGACTGGCTTTTAAAAAAGATGAGCTATAAATAAATGTTTGAATTCTCTCCTCTTCTTATTTCACGTAAGTCAGACTAGCCTATGCTAATACCTATAAGTCTTACTGGTCTTAAACCAGAGCCCAAAAACAAACAAATGAGCAAACAAAGCAACTCTAGGTGCTTATAATACTTGCAGCAGTGGGGGCCACAGCCTTCTAGAAAGACACTTCTTTACTCCAGCAGCTGCTGCGAACGAATACTTGCATGTTCAGTATTAGAAGAGTGTTTTGATCTTTTTAGGGAAGTGGGAAATCCTACCTATGTGAAATCTCCTGATTTCTTTCATGCTGGCACATTTAAATGTGGCCTGACTTCATCTTCTATTTTAAAGTTAGTAACTCTTCAAACAGAAATATAAATGTTTTTATCTGCTGCATTCATCTTTTTAAAAGCTAAAGAGCAATACAATTAAAACCACAAATAAATACAGCATGCCTTGGGATCTACAAACACTGTAAGCCACAGGAAACTAGTACTCTGTCCATTAAAATAATTTTCTTTTATTTCAAAGTGTTGAATGTTTTACACATAAAATTCAACACTTATAATTACTGAGAAAATTAACTTAGAAAGCCTCATTTCTTCTACTGCTCATTCATTATATACAACAACCAGTCATTAATATAACCAGTCTCCCTTCTCTTTTTTAAAAAAACATTTTTACTGTGAAATAGGTACATTTTATATACACATCATGATCACGGTCAACACTGAGGATCTGTACAAGTATACACCACAAATTCTCATTTCTTCCCATCCCCCAACCCACCCAACCTCTCCCCACTCCATATATATATATATATATATATATATATATATATATATATATATATATATATGAGTTTGACCCCCCCCAAAGTAGCTCTGTCCTACGCAGGTGCTTAAGGGGGACCTTGGCTGATGGCTTACTGACTAGGTCTGGCTTTAGCACCAGTCACCATAAACCCTCCTCAAAGTGGTACCAGCCTCTACCGCTCCTCCATCCTATTCCATCTCTCTGTTTCTTTTCCTGAAGACAGTATGGCTGAAATTTTATTTACCTAGTAATTTGTTTGCCTGTCTCCTAGTAACAGGACTTATGCAGCATGTGAGAGGGGTCCTTGTATCCCTGCTCATTACTATACCTCACAATGCTATCTGCAGTATACTAGGTGTTGGATATGTAACTCTGACTAAATAGAAAAACAAACTGTGTGATACCCATGACCTATGAAAACAGTATATTATGAAATAAAAACTGAAATCAGACAATTCCAGCATTTCAGCTTCCTCTTCCATACAATGCTGAGTCCCCTTTCTTGTGAAGATACTCATCCTGTGCCTTGAGATAGGCACTTTGGATTTAGTACAGGTAAGCAGGAGACTCCAGAAGTAGCCCTAAAGACAAACAGGGACAAGCAGGTACACCCTTACAGCTCAGGCAAAGGCTATAACACAGAACGTTTGCCCATTACAGTCAGAAAAGACCATTTCAGAATTCAGAGCAACTTGTCTTTTTCTAGGTACAAGGTACATGCCATATCCTATGAGAGCAGAAGAGCAGAAAGGAGAAGAAGAATGAAAAAGAATCGTTTTATCAACAGAGACTACAGAAACAACTTGTAAACAAGGAGCATTAAGGAAAACAAGATGCTACAAGATTCAGAGAACTGTTTTTCTTCTGCAGGGGAAGCAGTAACAGAACATATGCACTGGATTGCAGTCACAGCAAGGACTTGGCTCTCCACCTTCAAAGTGGGAGTGGGGGGGTCACTGTCTCATACACTGAAGAAAGACTGGATGGGGGACAGGGAGTCTACAGTGGATGCAAAAGGTGCATTAGCAATCTGGGTGAAAAGCACTGACTAGGATGGTGTGTCAGGACAATGTCTCCTTGCTGAGACAAAATACCCACACCCAAAGTTAAAAGAGGAAAGGTTTATTTGGCTTACAGTTTATAGAGGTTTCAGTCCATAATCCACTCGCTCCAGGGCAGCAGGCAGAGGGGTCACAGTTTACAGTGATAAGACAACAGCAAAGCAGAAAAGACCTTAACAGCATCTTTCTGTCCCTTTTATCTTATTCAGGATACTTAGGGTAAGCAGTGCCCTCAAACCTAGCACTGCACTATGAATCAATCAAACACTCTAGATTCAGCCACCTCTAAAACGGAAGCCCCACCTTCTCCCCACAAGCTTTGCAGGAACATTGAAATACAAGCCCTACCAGATGGCAACTGAGAAAAGGGTAAAAAAAAATTGAATGGACTAAAGACATACCTTGTAGGAAAAAAACCCACTGCGCCCTGTACTTTGAAACTCTAACCCATCTCTACTACATTTTTGTGCTTTTTCAATTGTCTCCAACCACTAGGATAAAGGTCCTGCTACACATTTTGAACAAAGACCTCGCTGGATAATCATTTTCGCTCCACACACCTGAAGCCTGTGCCACTGTAACACTATAGTTCACTTCTAATACTTCATTGTCACTTTCTATGATACTTTCTTTGCCACCTACTTGTAAGCACAAAGATGTTTGTTTTATTCTCTAAATATCTCTTTAAGCTGAGGTGTGCCTGGCACTTCTAGAACAAGGGCTGAATAAAATACCGCCAGAATAAGTAAACATTTTAATGGAGGAGGTGCTTCTCCTAATTGTTACCACAATATGATAAATAAATTGTATCTGAAAAGAAGAAAGATAAGGCAGAAGGGCCACTGAAAAAAGAAATTATGTAGTACTTAACAGAGCAAGGTTTCTCAATATGTGGTTCATAAAATACATATATCATAATAATCTATCATGAGCAACAAATGCTGGCAAGGCTGCAGCGAGAAAGGAACCCTTCTCTGTTAGTGGGACTGTAGACTGGTGCGACCACTCTGGAGATCACCGGAGACTCCTCAAATAACTAGGATTAGAGGTCCCATTTGACCCTGCTATTCCCCTGCTAGGAATACACACAAAAGAATTACAAGATGTATATCACAGTGACATATGTGCACCCAAGTTCATAGCAGCTTGGTTTGTGATAGCTAAATCTTGGAAGCAACCCAAACGCCCATCAACAGGAGATGGGATGAAGATGTGGTTTTTCTATAAAATGGAGTATTACTCAACCATAAAGAGTGATAAATTTGAATAATTTATACTCAAACGGACATACCTTGAGGACATACTCGTAACTGAAATAAATAGGTCACAGATGTGTAAATACCATTATCTTTTCTTTGGTATGAGAAACTGAAAGAGTAAATAAGTTCTAAAATGTTTGACAGATGCTGTGAAATAGAAAATAGTCAAAGGAAAAAGCAGGGTGGGGGTAAATAAAGAAGGGAAAGAAAAGATCTGATGGTTAAAAAAAGGAATCAAAGCTTATGTATATAGGGGTTGGAGGGCTGTAGGGTGGGCAGGGGAATGCGAAAAAATAAGAACTAAGTCATGTCATATACTAGTACAAATTCTCAATGTGTCTATTGTGATATATATATAAAAGGTACCAATATAGAATTTTAAAAAGAATTTTAAAAAGATTAATGGCCTAACAAAATAAGATCTTATCAATAAGGCAATTTACAAAGAAAGATACATGTTGTCTAACTTTACTAGTAATAAATGAAATATAGAATACAACAATAATGAGGTAACTTTTTTTACATACACTGGTAAAAACTTAAAACCTAGTGTTAGCCAGTGTTCTTAGAGCAGTCTTGACCAGTGTTTATGAGAACACAAAGTGTCATGGTGCCTGGGGAATTTTATTCTAAGAAGACAGAAGCATACTCATGAGTGTATGCAAAAATTAAGCATCATAACATTAATGTAAAAACAACTAGAGCTGGGTAAGTATTGAGATTAAATGTTCAGTCATTTACTACTGTGTAAATTGTATATACTGATACTGTAAGTTAAAAAAATCAAAAATGGTGTTATCTCATTTTTGGAGAAATAATTTTAAGTGTAAAATACCCCTTAAAAGCAGAAATTACCTTTATTTTCTTGACCACAAACATAGTAAAATTACCTCAAGTGAAACAACGCAGTCTAAACTTGAATAAATATATAGTAGTTAATACCAAGTAGCAAGTATTTACCCAGCCTATTATTATATACTGGGTGTTTGTTAAAGACACTATCTTTAATTCTACCAATCATCCTGCAGAGATCCTCAGAAGTGCTAAGAAACTTTAGTTTCTGAGGGCAAGTGGCTTGCACACCATGCCACTCCTGAGTGCTGGAGCAGGGATGTAAAGCCCTCCGTTCTAGTACTGCTCTACAATTACAGGGACTAGAAAGAAAAACTCACTAAACTTCATTTATGTCAACACTGAGAATGAACACCCTCTATTAAAGTATGCATTTTCTACAATCTTGTAAATCTAAATGTAACTGCATAACTACTGAAAAAATTATCCCATCCACATGCCTCCCCTGCTATAAAAAAAATCTCAAAATTTGCATGTAATCCTATTTCACACATGTCTATGTCTATATATTCTTTTACATTTGTCCTACACCTTCACCTTCCCTAAAAACATTCAACTACCCAGAAACTCACAAAATACCCTAGATATACGAAGATCTGACAAAGTTTTTTTTTTTTTTTTTTTGAGACAGGGTCTCACTTTGTAGTTCAGGCTGGCTCTGAGCTCACTATGGAGCCCAGGCAAGCCTCGAACTCAGCAATCCTCCTGTCTCTGCCTCCCGAGTTCTGGAATTACAGGCGTGAGCCACCACGCCCGGCACTGTGGTACGTGGTATTGATTGCCGGTGGGCATGAATCTCCACACCCAGCATTGTATGTGGTTACCGGGGATTGAACTCGGGACCTTGTGCTTGCAAGGCAGGCGCCAGAACCACTGAGCTAACCCTCTGGCCCAGTATTTCATTTGTTTTTAATGACAGGGTCTACTTATGTCTTTATGTTCCCTAGTTTGGCTTCAAACTTTCTGCATTTCTCACTGATACTAGGAAACAGGCATAAGTCAATTCCAAGTGTTTTTCAGGATCCCAAACCCGAACATTTAAACATCTATTAGGGCCAAGGATTTTAGCTCAGTGCCACCACTTGCGTTTGATCCCCAGTACTGCTAATAAATAAACAAACAAACATACATCTACCAGACTAAGCTAGAATGAATCAAACATATTACCCGCAGCTTCTACCTCACAACAAGGAACGATTAATACCTTAAGCCATTTGCATACAAATGTATTTCCAAAATATGTAACATTATGGATCACGGGTTCACTCAGTAGCACTGACGTCTGCTCAACCACTGCAATTCAGAAAGTGCTGAGCAGGAGCTGAGGAAGGCAGCACAGGGGCAGAGTATTTGCCTGGCATGTGCCAAGGCCCAGGTGGATCTCCAGCACAGGGGCTGATGGGAAGGGTAGTAAGGGATCTACTCCATCTCTGAAAATTGAAAGTCAAACCTTTCACATTCCCTGCATAGCTAACCACAGATATTTTCTTTATTAATGAAAATCACCTCTGTCCTATAAGAGCTCATAATGAATTAGGCATCAAATTTACATTTGTAATTTTCCAGAACTTCTATATATGATCATAACTGGAGTGTGTGCTTTAAGATTAATGGAGACTGACAATGTTTTTCTTTATAAATCACTAGTTATTTCTTCAAAGCTGTGCATTCTGTTTTACTTTTGAATAAAAACATGTACTTTCAGAGGGTAGAAACAGTATACTAACTGTAAAAACCAAAGGTGTGGAACTTAAAGCAATTAGGAGCAATGTGAAAGACACAGACTAATGTGACACACAACCCTGGCACTTCTTTTGAAAATATCCACACAGATCAATTTTCTCTCATTTGGAAAATAACTAAATCTAAGAAGCTCCTAACTTTCCCAGACAACACATTCCATTATCTGATAAAGCATTTCACTTGCAAGTTCCCTTTTGTAAGTAACAAAAATCTGTTTAATTTCCATCTACTCACTCTAAAGCTACTCTCAGAAACAAGAGTCTAAATTTAATTCTCATCATATGAAAACCAGGTTTTCAACTGCAGTATTTGGACAGCTAGTATTTTTCAGTGACTAGCTCTTCTCAAAGCTCCAACCTGACCAGTTGCTACAATGCATTTTCAACTGATCTGGTTTCTAAGTTTATCTCATCACTGACTGATTAGGATTCATTACAATGATATATGTGCTGGGATGTTTTTCAGACAGGAATGTCGGCTGATGAACCAGGTTCTCTCATAACTGAAGTGACTCGCTATGTTCTCTTTGAAGGCACTATTCTGTGATTATATTCTAGAACCAGTGAAGGTCAATTTTCCAGAGCTTTCAATTATAACAGCCCGCTGTGCAACACATGCCACAGATGTGCCACCACTGTTCTAGACTATAAAAATTATACTCTAAAATGAATGTCAATAAGAGCTCATGAATGGCAAAGCAGGTATTTTTCTGGACAAACACCTAAGCCTGCAAGGGGAAAAAAAGACCTACAGTCTCTATAAATAAACTACAAGCCTGCCTCTAAACTTGCTTTGTTTCAGACAAGACAAACCACAGAAACAAGGTGACCTAGAGGTGTACTCTCTCACCCAACTAAATTTACCAAGCTATCCAGCCCTCCCTTCTGGTGATCTGCAGGTGAACTTTGTTTATTACAATATGAAATACCCTGTCCAGGTGCATTCTTGACTGCTAGTCTTTGAATAAACGAGGCACGAAGTCAGTCATGGCGTCAAACTGAGCCTGACCAAGAACGCACTCACCTCTGGATGTGAGGGTGGGTCCCCCTCTGTCTACTGGAGACACTGCTTTGGGAGGGATCTCCTTGGTCTCCTTACTTGCTCCAGATAATGAACCTCTCTCTTCAGTCTTTAATGGCTGTGCCCATCTGCTTTGCGTCCACCAAGCAGGAACCATGTTGCCTTGTAACCATGTTACATCCTCATGATCTAACAGTCCTTTTACTTTTGAGACAGTACTGATACACTCTAAACTATATGACTTTGTAAACAACTGTTTTTGATATGGAAGAAAACATAGTTTCATATTCCGCAGACACAGCACATTAATCAAATATCCAAAACAGTCCCAAACTGAAGTCACATCATTTTTTCCACCCTTATGTATCAAGACAGATTTGATAACCTAAAATGAGATCACCCTACAGAGACTGCGGGGGACCCTAGTACCAAGATACTAACAGTGGCTACTTTTGAATATTTTAATAACTCATTTTCTTTGTACTTTTCCAATTTCTTAAATTTATTTAAAAAAAACCCAACTCATCCAAAAACAAAATAATCTATTTCCTAGCAAAATCTTATTGACTACTCTTAAAAAAATATTGATGATGATTACTGCTATCAATGATCCGAGTTCTGGAATGTATGACAGATTTTGTGAAATAGGAAATATTCAAAGTGAATGTGGTAGGGGAAAGAATAAATATGATTTGAAAAGAAAAAGAAAGCACAGTATATAGGAGATGGGAAGTTTTAGGGTGGGTAGGGATATGTAAAAATGAGAACTCATGGGGCTGGAGATTTAGCTCAGTGGTTCCGGTGCCTGCCTTGTACTGAGTTTGATCCCTGGGCACCACATACAATGCTGGTAATAGAGACTCACACCCACCAGCAATCAATAACACATACCACATGTGTGCGGGTGTGGTGGCTCATGCCTGTAATCTCAGAACTCGGGAGAGACAGGAGGACTGCTGAGTTCAAGCCTTGCCTAGGCTACATAGTGAGCTCAGGGCCAGCCTGAACTACAAAGCGAGACTCTGTCTCCCCCCAAGAAAAAGAGAACTCATGTCGTATACTGGTACAAATTCCCCATTGCTGAGTGTGGTTGTGAGCTGTATATAAAATGTACCAATAAAGAATTCAATTTTTAAAAATAAAAAGATTATTTTTCCAAATAAACTGTTTTCCCTTTATAAAGACTGGAGTTACCTGCCAGGAATTTAGTCCAGGAGTTCCAGTGCCAGCCTTGCAATCACAAGGTCACAAGTTCAATACCCAGTATGCCCCCCCCCCCAAATTGGAGTTACCTAGGTATGGACATATTGTAGGAAAAAACTAACAGAGATGATACTTTTCAGTAGAAACAACAATGAACTGACAGTCAAGACAAACTTTCCACTAAGACTGATACAATGAAATTATTACCTTTAGGACAAATTATCCCTTAAACATAAATAAGGAAGAAATGATCCTATTTAATTAAAATCTCCCTTCCCATTCCAAATTTCTTTTGATTCCATAAAATACTGTACTCAACATTTATAAAATTATCCTACATAGTCCCCAATAAATGTGTCATATTTTACTTCATGCTCACTAGTGACTTCTAATATTTCTATGAAATAAATTATTATTTCTATCACTACCACTAGAAATATCACTATTACTTTTGCACCTGTTACATGTAGAGTTTAATGCTTTATATGGATTATATTTAACCTCAACACCTTTCCAAAACAGGCATAAGTATTATTCTCACTTGAAAGCTGACACAAGGCATATCTGTGATAATAACCTAGGTAGAATGAATTAAAAAGTTCTATGGAAGTATACTTCAAAGGCTGTGATTAAATAAGGTAGCATTAACAAGCACAAAACAATTTTCTCCTTTAATCAAAATGCCAACTTACACAAACAACAGACTCACTGAAAGAGAAATTGGGAAGTCAATCCCTTTCACAGTAGCACCTAGAAAAATGAAGTATCTAGGAATCAACCTAACAAAGGAAGTAAAGACCTCTACTCTGAAAACTGTAGGACTCTGAAAAACAAGATAGAAAAGGAAATCAGAAAGTGGAAAGATATGCCTTGTTCCTGGGTAGGGAGAACCAACATTGTTAAAATGGCTATACTCCCACAATTACTTTACAGATTCAATACAATTCCAATTGAAATTCCAACGCCATACTTCACAGAGCTAGAGAAAATAATACAAAAACTCACCTGGAAACACAAGAAACCTAGAATAGCAAAAGCAATTCTAAGCAACCATGACATGGCAGGGGGTATTACAATCCCCAATTTAAAACTCTACTATAAAGCAACTGTGAAAAAAACTGCATGGTACTGGCAAAGTAACAGACCCAAGGACCAGCAGAATAGATTAGAAGACCCAGAAACAACCCCAGATACTCTAAGCCACCTTATCTTTGACAAAGGAGGCAAACATCCCCAATGGAGGAAAGACAGCCTCTTTAACAAATGGTGCTGGAAAAACTGGGCTTTAACCTGCCAAAAGCTAAAGCTAGACTATCTCTTTCACCATGCACAAAACTAAACTCACAATGGATACGAGACTTAAACATTAAAACAGAAACAATAAGCCTGCTGGAAAACAGGTTAGGTAAAACTCTTGGAGACACTGGCTTAGGCACAGACTTTATGAATAAAACCTCTATAGCACAAGAACTAGCAGAAAGAATCAACAAATGGGATCTCATCCTACTGAAAAGCTTCTGCACAGCAAAAGAAGTCGCTGGCACTGCTAAAAGACAACCAACAACATGGGAAAAATCTTTACTAGCTGTTTATCAGACAAAGGGCTATTATCTACAATATATATAAGGAACTCAAACAGATCAGCCTCCCCAAGTTTAAGGACCCAAGTCAAAAATGGGCATCTGAAATGAACAGACACTTCTCAGAGGCAGAAGTCAAAGCAGCCAAGAAGCATATGAAGAAATGTTCCACATCACTGGTCATTTGAGAGATGCAAATGAAAACA
>PVIC010014139.1:0-37012 GCA_004025085.1 Thryonomys swinderianus
ACCTCCTGAGTGCTGGGATTACAGGTGTGAGCCACCATGCCCGGTGACTATTGGTCTTTTTTTGGGTTTGGGATATTCTTCCAAATTTATGTGTATAGTTCATTTTCTTGAATATTAGGACTAAGTGCCTACTGTTTGCTAGCTGTCTAATGCCTGCCTTCATTTCTTGTAGTCAGACAGAAGATAAAACAAAACACAACACAACAAAACTGAGGTTTTAAAGAGATTATGGGATTATGCCAAATCTACCATATAAGGTAATCATGGGAATCCTGTTGCATTGTATTTACAGGCTGTGCTCACATTTCAGGCTAGGAAATTCTCCAAGAGCCTGGGTCACAGAGAGGCCAATACCTTAGAGTCTTGCCTGCTGCATATCTGTTTATACATGAGTTCCTTGAAAGTTTCCATTCTGTAGGATTGTGTGTATGGAGGAATCTGCATTCTGAAAAGTGAAGAGGAACTCTGGCTTGTGTGGTTATCCCCTCCATTTCCTCTTCAGGGTATTCACATTCCTGACTTTAAAGACAATACTCCTCCCTTCTTACCTTTGGATTATTAGTGCTCCTATTCCAGGCTCCATTCTTCTTTTCTTCCTTACTCCTACATTGGAGATGCCTTCAAGATCCATGGCAAATACACAAGTTCTGTTTCCCCAGCTCTTAAAATAAAGGGCCCATATTTTCTACATATGAGGAGCCTGTTGGCTCAGAAGTTCACACAGAAATACACTCTTCTTCAATTCTCAAGCACAGGTGAAAATGTTCAGCAAATTCTCTTCCCAGGTTCTCTCTCTTTTTTTTTTTTTTTTTTGTAGTTCAGGCTGGCCCTGAGCTCACTATGTAGCCCAGGCAAGCCTCGAACTCAACAATCCTCCTGCCTCTGCCTCCCAAGTGCTGGGATGACAGGCATGAGTCACCATGCCCAGCACTGTGGTATGTGGTATTGATGGCTGGTGGGCGTGTGTCTCCACGCCCAGCATTGTATGTGGTTACTGGGGATCAAACTCAGGACCTTGCACTTGTGAGGCAGGTACCGGAACCACTGAGCTAACCCTCTGGCCCTCCCAGGTTCTCTTTTAAACTGAATAAAAATATTTTCCCCTTAATCTTTGAGGTTTCTACAAATAACACATATCTGGCATTTCCTGGGATGAACTTCCTTAGAAACTAGTTAAACTTCTGTTTAAGTGCTAAATTAAATGGAAGCTAAAATTTTATTTACATGTAGGATTTGCTTCAATTTTCATGCATACAGTAGATTACAAAAAGGTTAATACTTGTGTCTTCTTTACTGGAAAGACCTCGTTGTGAAGGTTTTCTGAAGAATTCAGGCAAATTCATCTGACTACTTTCCATTACAGGGGAGGTAGAAAATCAAGCATAGACTTTTCTCTTTAGAGAACTTCTGGCAAGAGCCTTTTGGAACAAAATTCACACATCCCTCCTCCAGTTTGGTTAACCACAACATCTGTTTGTCTCTATTGGCATTTGGCCATTGACCTACTGTCTCCTGTTGAAGACATCCACCATCCTTCTTATGTCCATGAGAAACAAGCTGTTCTCAAGTGATTTTAGTCTTGGAACCAGACATGGGCCAAAAGCATGGCCTGGTTACATCATATAAATTCACCAGAAAGGGAATTAATTTTGTTTTTCTCTGATTTGGGGGAATGAATTATTAATAGTACCAATTTATTTGAAAGAGAAAAGGTCAAAAGATTTAAATAGGAACACAGCACACGTACTCCATTTTGATTCAGTATAGTGCAAGATGTGTAGATTTAACTTTTGACTGAAGAACCATCAAGGAAATTTAGTTGATTTTTCACAACTAAAAGAAATGAGAATTTAAACTCATATATTTATCACTTCAATTTTTTGTAGTCATTTTAAAGAATGTGTTTATTGAAGTTGATGGCTTATAAGCTATTTTGAAATAAATACTTTTACCAAATTTAAAAGGAAATTAAAAATATTTAAGAATAGCTCACAACTATGCTACAGAGTTGTTTCTCTATCTAAAACTGCTGGGATGAAAGGAAAGGCAGAGGGGAGGTCAGGGCCTGTGGGCTCCTGTGTTGTGATCTTTCACACTATTTGCAAACATGGAAACCGACACTGATCAGAGTCTCTCAAGGAGTTGGTCCCTCCTTTTGAATAGGCGCATTGGCTGGTTTTGTGCTGCCCAGCTGTGACAGATCACTTATGTTCTGTTCTTTTTTATGTTTAGATTTTGTTTTGCTTATCAGAGATTGTTTAAATTACATTAGAGAAACAAACAAGCCTTGGCCTTTTGTAAGAAACAGAAGGAACTGGACCGGGAACCCAGTTCCTCCCCAGCTTCCCATTGACACATTTTCCCTTGGACTTTGAGGTAATGTGTTCATATGTGGATTGTTCTCACCTCATGTCTCTAGTCTCAATCAGTGTTGCCAGTCCCATAGTTCCATCATTCTGGTCATTCTCTTCCTCTCTTCTGGCTTCAAAATGAATACTTTCAGCTATGCTCTCCCTCACGTCTCTAGGTCATATCTTTCTTCTGTGATTCTCTCACATGAGCTTGACCTTGGCTAGGTCTATCCCCTTGATCTCTGCCATTTTGATCTTTGCCTCAGCTGGAGTCTCATCATATCACACTGCACTAGAAGCAAGGAGAGCTGAGGAACAGGAAAGATATGGTATCTATCCTAAGGGATCAAAGACTAATTAAAGCAAAACTATCATTAATTAATTAGAGCAGCAATCCTTCATGATAAAATTATAAATATTTAAAAATTTTGAAAACATTATCTTTTTCTGTTTGATTTTGGTGTTGATTATTTGTTGACTTCTACTCATTTAGACTAAGGCTGGCTTCTAACCTGGCTACATCTCTGCTCTGAAATGCTCACCTGATTTCTAACTTGTAGGTCAGTAGGAAAATAAGATCCAGAGTGAACAGCTTTGCTGTGAGGCTACCCTTGTCCTGGAGGGATTCTGGCCCTTGAACTTTAACTGTTAGTGTCTTTCAATCCTATGAAAAGAGCACTCCATACCATATCTTTTCTTTGGTATGAGAACCTGTAAATGTAAATGAGTTCTAGAATGTATGATAGATTTTGTGAAATAGGAAATATTCAAAGGGAATGTAGTAGGGAAAAGTAATGAGGGGAAAGAATAAATTGATTTGGAAAGAAAAAGAAATAATATGTGTATAGGAGGTGGGGCATTGTGGGCAGTTGGGATATGGGTGAAAATGAGAATTAACTTGTGTCATCTACTGGTACAAATTCCCCAATGTTGAGTGTGATAGTGAGCTGTATATAAAGTATACCAATAAAGAATTCAATTAAAAGAAAATAACACTCTGTGAGACTACATGTTGACCAAAAAGAAAATAGGAAGTAATAAATCTGTTGGTCCTACCTGTCTACCTTTGTAATTGTGCCTATAATATTCTGAAAAATATTTTAAACAAGTATGCAGAGTGTTAGTTACATTTACAGTAAAATCGAAGTAATTGTCAAAAACTCACAACAAATGAAGCATAGATTCTAGGGCCCCATGCTCCTGTGTTCTAGCCAATGGGATTCATGGTCATTCTTTGTTCCTTTTCCAAGGGATGAAAAGAGCAGGAAACATTCTCAGCCCATCAGCAAAGTTCCCCACGGAGTGACTGTTCCCAGAACATCTTGTGTCATAGCATCGGAGCTCCGCTGGGAACAGCTCTTCCAAGGTCATGGCCTTATGATGGAACCCCAAGAAGCCTGGTAAGCATTCTGCAGCTTGCAAGTTACATGTACTGTCTTTAGCGGGTTTGCTCACTTTAGGCTTATGAAAGGGAGGAGAGGAGATGGTTTGAATTACAAAGTTCTTGTGTATTTTTTATCCTGTAAGTCAAAGTTAGTTACTACTAAATTTAGCCTCATGGAAATCTTCACATTATATCTTCATGCTTTCAATCCGGCCATAGAAGTATAATCAGTACTGCTATAGTATTTTAACTGCTTTTTATGTAGGCCAATATTGATTTTTAGTTTATATGTGGCCTAAAAGACACAAATATATAAAAATAACGAACATGGCATAAATGGTAATTTGTAGCAAGCTAAAAATGTCTAGTTGAAGTAGACAAATAGCAAATTTTTAGGCAGACAAAAACTGGCCTCATAGGAGGAGTTAGAAGTTGTACTCTCCTATTTTTGGAAGAGTTTAATAATAATTAGTGTTAATTCTTCTTTCAATGTTGGCAGATCAATAAATCCAACAACAAATGCTAGAGGGACTGTGGGGAAGAAAGAATTCTTCTTCACTGTTTGTGGAAAATAGTCTGGTGCCCTGCTGTGGAAGTCAGCAAAGATCCCTCAGAAAACTAGGATTAACAGTCTCATTTGAGTTTACTAGTCACTTTTTTCTTCCCAAAAGAATTAAAAGGATGATATCACAGTGATATATGCACTGCAATGCTTATAGAAGCACAGTTTTTAATAACTGAATCTTAAAAAAAACCCAAATGCCCATCAAATGATGAATGGCTAAAAAGATTTTTTAAAAATATAGTGAACTACTATTCAGCTGTAAAGAAGGATAAACGAGACATTTCTAGGTGAATGGATGCATCATGAAACCATACTTTTAAGTGAAATAAATTGGACACATATATAGATATCTTATTGTCTTTCTGGTGGTGCAAGAAACTAAATATTTAAATAAGGACCAAAATATATAATAAGATATTGTGAATAGGGAGAAATTATTCATAATTATACTGAGTGTGAGATACTTTGATAATAATTAAAATATTTTATGCAAAATACAATATTATTAGGAAATGAGAGATAGATTATCAAATAAATTTTTTTGAGACAGGATCTTGGTTTATAGTTCAGGCTGGCCCTGAGCTCACTGTGTATCCCAGGCAAGCCTCAAACTCAGCAATCCTCTTGCCTCTGCCTCCTGAATGCTGGGACTACAGGCATGAGCCACCATGCTTGGCAAAAATGTGTTTTTTTAAGATCATGACATACAGTGCATTTACCATTGTCATTCTTGAATTATTTTTGGTATGACATATTATTTTTAATAGGATTGTTTTTATATTCTCTTTATTAATATCTACTTGTATTAAAATTTAAAAAATATAATAAATTTTTGCGGTATAGTTGTCTGATTCTAGGTTTTTCTTTAGTTAGTTTTTGATTGCTAAATCTAATCCTTTATGCTGACAGAAAAGTGCAGGATGTTTTTTACTTTCAGTACAGAATTCAATAAATTATATAAGATACTTAACACTATTATAAGTTTTATGTTATGTTTTTCATAAGTGATGCCTAGTGAAAAAGTTCCAAGGACATTT
Organism: Thryonomys swinderianus; assembly: GCA_004025085.1. Taxonomy (NCBI): domain Eukaryota; kingdom Metazoa; phylum Chordata; class Mammalia; order Rodentia; family Thryonomyidae; genus Thryonomys; species Thryonomys swinderianus. The sequence continues at coordinate 5,338 of PVIC010014139.1, forward strand.
AAGATAGGTAGGCCAAGTTATGATGTCTGGTAGATTCAGGGTGTTTTTGACATATTTTATACTTTTTGTGGCTCTTAGGGATTTAACACCGTTGTAAGTCAAAGTGCATCTTTATAAAATTGTCTTAGTCACTTTTCTGTTTTGAGACAATATACCCAATACTCACATATTAAAAGAGGAGAAGTTTATTTTGGCTCATAGTTTGAAGGGAGTCAGTGCAGGCATGGCCAGCTAGCTCCAAGGCAGGAATGACACAGTGTAAGGGCATGGTGGAGGACAGTTGATCAACTCATGGCAGGTAGACATGCGAGTTCCTTCCATAATTCCTCAACATCTATGAAAGTTCATAATGCAAGATCCATTCGTATCTGTGAAAGTTTGTAAGTCAAATGTTTGTAAGTCAGGGATTTACTGAAATGAAAGTGAATATTGACGTCTTGGATCAAAGGGTGGTGTTAGAGTATCTAAGCCAGCTTCTGACTCTTTGACTCGAATGTGGAGTCAGTAGAATTTTTTGACAATATTAGCATAGGATAACTATGATTTCTGAAATAAGACATTGAAGGAACAAAAGTGCTATTTACTGAGATAATAAAGATCAGGAAAGCGACCAGGTATGCTATCAAGGCTGTAATGCTGAAACAGGAGGATCACAAATTTGAGCACAGTCTGAGTCACAAAGACTCTATCTCTAATAAAATAGAGTAGGCTGGGGGTGTAACTTAATGTGAAGGCACTGGAAAGAATGGAGAAAAATCAGGAAAAAACATATTAAAAGGCAGTTTAAGGACCAAATATTGGGCACATAAAATTCAAGATTCTTGGTAAATATCCAAATCATAATAACAAGGAGGAAGTGACTGTTATGGCTTACATCTAAAATGTCCCCTGAAGATTCATGTGCTCAGAAATGGGAATTTTACAAGGTTAGTGGTCCAGGGGGGATTATACTCATCAGGAGACTTAGCTATCCATGAGTTCATTACTGAATATGCTCTTAGGAGGTGAGGCCTGTTTTCAGGGGGTGGGTTACCGGGGAACCAAACCTTGAAGCTTCCTCACACTTGGCTTTCTGTGCTTTGCTTGCCATTGGTTGAGGAGCTTTCCTCTACCATGCCATTTCTGCTTTGCAGCGAGACAGACATAAATATACTGAATACTGTGAAACTTACAGGCAAAATAATCCTCTCTTGTTTAGCTTGGGACGGTCACACATATTGACAGTAATGGGAAGGTGATGAAAAATGAAAATGGATATTAGAGAAGTGGGTTCATTGTTGTGACTATACCTGAGTATGTGATTAGCTTTTGGAATTGGTTTCTGGAATACATTTAGAAATGTCTGGGGAGATGAGACTGAGTACAATAGAACTCTAAATCCACCCAAATACATATCTGAATCCAGATAATAGGTTCTCCTTCCTTATCTAGGAGAAGGGAACAACCCCTCAGTTTGCTTCAGTTATAACTTTTTTGGGGTTTATAATTTCTTTAAGGAAGAAAAATTGAGAAAATAATTTTATATTCAATGAAATAATTTGTCACACAGATGATAAAATGTTTTAATTCACAAGTTCATAGGACTGAATGTCAGGAAGATAACAGTAGGAGGCCTCAGTTTTCATCCCCCCATAAAAACAACGATTTATTGACACAACTGAAAATAACACTAGAAAAACCCTGCGGGAAGAATAAGAAGCTGAAGAAACCTGGCAAAGCAGAAAACCCAGTGGTATCTTCATGAAGAAGAGCTCCCTGTGTTTTGTTTGTGACGTCCCATCCCCTCAGCTGGCTCAGCTGGGCATCCCTTCTCCATGACATCCCCAAAGGGGAATGGAGAGTGGGAGGACCCAACATCCTGCTTCACAGCCAAGGTTGCCCGTGCTGTCTGTTGATGCAGACTGCGTTGTGGAGGTGCTTGGTGCTGCCAGTATACCCCCTCTCACTGTTAGTATCACATGTACTATAGACTTGGCAGCACAAGTACATATCAGTCCCTTGTACATATCAGTCAGCTGGTACATTCATGTTCGCTGGGAAGTGGAGATTGTTTCCCACTAAAAAAGGCCCGGAGAATTTGGAAGAGGTAACTATTCTTTTGATTGTACAGGTATCTACTCAATGCTATAAGGAACACATACCTATACAAAATAAGGGAAACTTATGCAGCCAAAGGAGCCCAACACATTTCTAGTAATTTCCTGCATAGAAACGAACATTTACTAACCTCCTGGCAAAAAAATTTAAAATAATCATTTTAAAGAAACTCAGAAAGCTACAAAAGACACAGAGAGACAATATTAGGAAACCAACATATGAATAAAACAAGAGTTTCTTTGACCACATAGAAATCATAAAAAAGAATCAAATAGAAATCGTGAAGCTGAAGACTGCAGTGAACGAGATACAAAGAAATGAAATAGCTTCAACATGGGTACTGATCAAGCAGACAAACCTTGCATTCCATTGAGTTGAAGACAAGTCATTTGATATTATTCAGCAAAAGGAGAAAAACAAAGTGGAGAAAACTTGTTGCATGTATGGTATCAAGCAAATCAGTATATGCATTATCAATCCCCAGAAGAAAAGGCAGAAAGGGGAAGAAAGCTTATTTGACATGTCTGTAATATGTGTCTTGCTGCTGAGCAGCTCTGATTTGAAGTCAGTTGTCTGATGCGACATAGGTAACCACCAGTGTAACTACTAGCTGCCCAGTGGCACAGTCATGCATGCACCATGCATCAGTGGTTCAACCTGGCAGGAAGATGTTAAGTTAGTAATGAACTTTCCTAAACCTGGGAAATGGATGTAAACATTTCAATTCAACAAGGCCAGAGACTCCAAAGAAATAGAAAACAGAGATGTATATACTGAGACATATTATAATTAAGTTCTTAAAAGTCAAAGATTAACAGAGAATTGTACAAGCAGGTATTGGAATGTGACATGTTAGACATAGAGCGATTCTCTAAATCAGGTATGATGATACACATGTAACTCACAGCACTCAGAAGGCCAAGGCAGGAGTATTGGTATGAGCTCAAGACCAGTTTGGGCTACATAGAGAGTTCAAGGCTAGTCTGAACTACATAGGAAGACCCTGTCTCAACCTCTGGCCCAAACAAATTAGTAAAATGCTATTTTATATATACTACAGTAGTTCCTCTTATCTAAAGGATGTGACTTCCACTATTCCCCTGGTCATTTAAAAATGGACAGTACTGAAGCCCTATATATACTATTTTTCTTCCTGTACATACCTACCCATGAGAAAGTTTAGTTTGTAAGTTAGGGACAGTGAGACTAATAGTATCCATTCACAATAAAAATCATGGTAATATTCTGAATTAAAAAATAAATTCTTTATAAGGTTAGCAGGATGCATAGCAGGATCTGCTCAGAATAGTAGAGTGAGATGACATATTCTAAGTACTGAAAGAAAAACTTGCAAAACCATCTCTATAAATGAAGTGACAAAAATCTAAAAAAATGGAACAATTTGTCATCATTAATCTTGCCTTCCAAGAGATATTTAATAGGAATTATTGAAATTGAAACTAAAACACACTAAATATGAAATCATAAATCTCACTGATAAGAGGAAATATGTAGAAAATACATAATCTAAAACTGTAATGGTGGTATATAATTAAATATTAATATTTAAATATTAGTATGTAAGTTCAAAGAAAAATTGTTAATGCATATGTATTATAAAAAAGGTAAACATTGATGAGAACACAAAGTGTGTGTGAGTAGTGAGGGAATGAAAATGTAGACTTTTTGTATGGGTTGAAATTATACCATTACCAAGTCAACATAGACAGAACTAAATACTTTATGCATGTCCTGACATAACCTCAAAAAAGCCTTAATCAATATAAAAAAGATAAAAGGAAAAGAACCAAGGAAATAAAAAAGTAATTAAATGACAGAAGTCAGAAGAAAAGGGAGAGGAATACATTGATTACATAGAATCACTTAATGAATGGCAGTAGTAAAATCTAACTTAAAACTAATTAATTTAAGCATCAACAGACTAAAATTCTCAAATTGCATAAGATAGCTAAATGGATTTAAGCAAAAATGAGACTAAAATTTGTCTATTACACTTTAGTATGTGGGGGAATAAAGGTTATGGTATGATAAATATGAGACTCATTTTGAAATACACATTTGAGTAACTTATTGTGGAAAATCCTGCTATTTTTACTGACCATGCATAAAACTTTTAGATTAAATATAAACATGCATAATTTTAATAGAGAAATAGAATTAATCTTTCCTTAGATTTTTTATAAACTTTCTGAGAGAAAATGCAACAATACTAACCCTGATGTTTTTTCCAGAAATAGTAGATACGAAATATTTAAAATAAAAAGCTAAACATTTATCAATTTAATTTAAAAATTGTTCATATGTAAATGAGTCACCATTAATGTGTTCCTGTTATTAGCCCAAGTTCTAAAGTAAATTTTCAAAAATAGTTCATCGTGATTATTAAAAGACAAAATGTGAAATTACATTCCAGCATTTAATTTCATTACTTCTTAGGAAATTCATAATAACTTATGACCATCTTTTTAAAGCAAGAATTGTCTGATTTTACTTTTGGGAAGTTCTCTCATTTTTAGTTTCATAAATGGTCAGAAATGCTTCTTGAATATAAATTATTTTCTTTATAACTAGTGTTATTTTCTATGTAATTCTGATATATTTATCATGAAATAGTTCATAACATGGTGACACAGAAAATAAGCACATACTTTTATGTATTTAAACATTATAAATCAGGCCTTCTTTTTTGTCTGTTATGAATGTATTGTATGTCATGTCCAAAGGATATCAGAAAAGTTACAAGATTTCTAACACTACGTGGGGAAAATTCTTTTTCAACTGTTTTCTACGAAGCCCATTTCTGGTATAAGAGTAACCATTAAAATTTTCATTGACAAACTTTTGATTTGTGTTTTGGAAACTGAGAGGTATGGAATGTGGCTGGTTGGGGATTTGAATGTTTGGACAACACAGAGCCTTAAAAAAGAAGCAGATGCTGTGAAATGCTAAACTTTTTTCCTTGTATTTTATTTTTCTACATAACAGAGATATCTCAACCTTCCATCGACAGCAAACCTGCTTTAATATTCTATGTACAGTAATCAACAGTTTTCAGCCATTGGAACAATGGATTTTTTTATAAGGAAGTTGTGAAATCTTCAAAGTGATTATTAAGTTTTTGGTATGAGCTTTAAAGAGAAATTTAGTGCCTCTTGCAGGATTGCTAAGGCAGTACACAGACTATCAGGTTCATGTGATTTTGGGGGTATATAGATGTTTCAGACCAGAAGAAAAGACAGGCACTATCCCTGGTTTTAGGAATTTATAGACTATTTGGAGAGATTAGCCCTACAGAAAGGATCACGCAAATTATATACATCGAGACTGTAGAAAGTTCTCTAAGGAACAGTCGAAGATGTAGCATATCTTCTAATAGGAACTTTGATCCCATCGGTGGGTACAGGAATGGCTTTCCTGAGACAGGAAAGAAAAGGTCCTGGAGACAGATGCTGACGGATGCCACAGCTCCTGCAGGTTCAGCCTCTGTACCAGGAACTTGGGGGTCCTGCGGTTACAGGAAGGAAGCGCACTGTAGGGTTTTGAAAGTTTCATCAGGGCTTCAATATTTATCCCAGAATATTTAGAAGTGGCTAAAAGTTTCAAGTTGCTTATGTTTGAAAAGAGTATTTTTCTACCTGTAAAACATTTGGCTGATCAGCCACATTTTCCATTCACTTCTCAGCTGGAGGCTGGAAAAAACTGTAGAAAAAGTTCATTTAACTTTTTAGTCCTTTCAATATTTACTACTTCCTGGTTTCAAGTTTATACGACAAAAACATATAAAATGGTACCTTGACCTTAGATAGGGAGATTCCATAATTCAGACCTTGAAAAGGAAGACAAAATAATGAAACGGTCAGTGTTTATTGTGATGTGGTCCACAGTTCCCAGAGATTTTTCTTTGTGGTTTTCCGTCAGCCTGCACAGTGGTCAGACATCTGGGCCAATTCTGCTCTTCATTTGATGAACATTAGTAACTTCCTTTATTCCCAGTGGGATTTATGTGCTTGCACTAAAGAGAAGAATGTTTGACAGACTAATGACAAAAATAGTGAAGCACAGTGAAAATATTAGTGCTTCAAAACAGTGCAATTTAAGATTTTGGGTATGAAAGTTAGTATCAGTGATTTTTAAAAATGGTTTCTATTTATCCCCCCCCAAAGGTAGATGTTCAGTTTATTTTTCAAAGTTTAAAAAATATAGAACTGTTAGTTTTATTAGACAATATTTAACTTTGTCTTTAATGTTGAATGATTTTTTTTTTTATTCTCTTCAACTTTGGAACAGACTTATGTGCTACTGAAAGCTTAGGTGCCTCTTAAGTTCCAATGGAGAAGAACATATTAATTTCCAAGTTGTAGAAATTCTAGCAAGGGGACGGGTAAGGCTACTGCCATTGAAACGCCTATGGCAAATATGTGAGAAATAGAATAACATGACAGCTAATACCAATGGTGAACTTGTGAATTATTTTTATTGTGTAGTTTAGCGATCATATTTCCCTTGAGTTATAGCATTAAAAAGAAATATGTCAACACGTAATATGAAAATAACATTTGCCAGTGGGTGAAAATGACAATGCATAGTTAGCGGTGTTTCACAAGGAGAAATAAATGACAATACGGACAAGTGGGTGTTTTGTGGAAACGATTACTCTGTGGATAAAATGCCTGTAACACTGTGTTAATAGCGTGAGGCGATTTACTGTTAAAATACTAAAAATCAAAAATTGGTTTCCTCAAGTTAGGTACTGTCTAAAATTGAGGAAGCTGCCGGAGTGGGTCTTAAATTAAATTTCCATCTCCAGAATCAGTCTGAAAACTTGCCTTTTCTTTTGTTGCTCCAGGAAGACTTTCTAAATATTTTGTGGAATAAGAAGTTACTAGATATTAACACATCTGTTATTATTCCTTTGAAAAGACAAAATCGCCCAGTTTCTTGCTCTCAGAAAAAAACATATTTTCTTCATGCCGTTACTATTTTCCAAGTTAGGCAAGAGAAGAGTACTATAGGGAGAAGTACTTGTATGAACTGATAACTCTCCCTAACAAAAATTAAAAAGACATTTAAATTTATGTGTGTTTCATTAATTTTTGCACTTGACATTCATATGTGAAAATTCTGCCATTCAAACATGTTTCATTTGTAAAACAAGTAACTTTCAAGGATTTAAAAAATATTTATACTTGCACTTGTGGAAATATTAGTCCCTTGAAAGATCTCTTCATTTACCAAATATTTTTGTTACTAGTGTCAGACATGGTAAATCTCCAGTTGAAAATCTGGGAAATTAGTTGTTCGTATATGAAATTCCACTCATGAATTTTGGCTGCCTTAGCCAAAGGCTTTCAGCAAAAGTGCTATCAATTTTCTCTCCTTTATTCCCATGCTGAGTTACAAAAGCAAAAAGAGGAAGGAAAAATAACCTAAAGATTAAATGACTATCCCACAAATTCACACCCCAAATTAAAACAAGAACATTTCAGCCTATTTCATACCTCTGCACCCCCTGAAGTACCCCACAGTTCATGAACATTGGCACCAATTATTGCTACATGTTTCCTGTACTGTTGGGAAACGCACTTGGTCCTGCAAGAGAATGAAAATAAACATTGCATTTATGGAGCTGCAGTCTCTGGGGCAGTATCACCTATGGCGTTGCTGGCAGCAACGCACTGGCAGATTTTGTTAATATGTGGACTCTCTCTCCTCAGTCCTAATGTTCCTGTTTTCTCTCATGGTGCCTGGGTCTCCCTGTGATTCCCGTGGTGAAGTTGCTTAGATTTCTGCGACTGAAAACATCAGGAATGTTCTTGCCATGTTCTTAGAGATGAGCAGCTCAGCACAGACTCAGGTATTGTTAAGGAAGAAATCTTTGTTAAGTGAAGTTCAGCAAGAACAAAGCCTTAGCCATTCCTTTTTTAATCTGTTAATTTAAACATGTGTTTTACTTTATTAATAAATTGTTGTTGCAGTGTCAATCTGCAAATTAAATACTCAACTTTCACGGAGACTAAAATAGTATCCTAGGTTCAGTTGAAGAAGAGAAATTTATTAACATAGTTACTTCTTTACTAGTGACAAAGTTTGCTTTTTAGAATTTTCCTTACGTTAATAGGTTTAAGAGAAGATGATGAATAAATTTAGATTTTTATCTCTGAAGAGTAATTGAAATATTTCATTTAGGACAGTAAGTTTTGATTTACTTAAAAGATGGTCAATACTCTTTATTTTCTTTAGGTAACTAGTGAAGTCTTTCAATATTAAGAGCTAGAGTTGTGTGTCTAATGGACACAGGGTAGCAAAAATCAATTACAATTCTCCGGACTAGAAAAATTATGTGTTTTAATAGGAAATTTTAAAATTAAAGAATATAATTCTATTTTTATAAAAATGTCCAAACCCTGGGAACCTTTTGCCCCACACTGCTGTAGTATGTGAAGTAACTGAGCTGTCATCTTTGTCCCAGAAAGAAATCTTCAAATTTTCTGTTTCAATCACAAAAACAGGAAATAAATCCACAGGATTTGGTTTCTTAGTACTTAAAATTTTAACATCTGAAGGGGAAAATAGCTCATTTTCTATTATTCTGTATTTGGTAATTACTTAAGAATGAAATCCACATGTTTAAATTTATCTTCATTAGAATAGTGTATGATTTTCAGATCATGGTTCATGAATATCTTGTGTCTGAATATAAATTGATTAAGGTAAAAGATCTTTTTACCTTACAAAGATAATGGTACATATTAATGGAAAAATGTCCTTGCTTAGATTTAACAAAATATATGAAATCTATTTGCTAATGGTTTAATAAGTCTTTAAACTTCTTAGGGCTCCAAATTTCTCACTCATAAAATACCAAAAAAAAGCAACATTGTAATATTGATGTTGGAATTGTAAGACAAGAGAATATTGCCTATTATTTGATTTATTATTGTATTATTTTTACAGTTGAAATAAAGATATATTACATTCCATTTTATTAGTTTGACTAAGATATATTACATAGAAAAACAAATACATCCCCCATTTTGTATGTAATTTCAGCTTTTGAAGAAATAATTGTGCTAAAACACAAAGTTGAAAGGCACATGACTCTTTATAACAAAACTGCATGTTATTTTAAGAACATGCCATGTCATAGGATTTTAAAATGTCTGGTGTTATAGTGTTCAGAAATGTGAGAATGTTTCATGCATCTGAAAACGTCTCAAAATGGAGTTACGAATAATGTATTAATTTCTCTATGTTCAGGTAGAGACCGATGAATGGATCTGTGTACTGAAGCAATGATGTGAATATTTAAAAATAAAGCTAAAACGAAACTAAAAACTAGAGAGAGCCTCATCTAGATATTTTAGTTAAAGATGACTAGGACATAATTTATCTAATATAAATATATCATTCATTTGCCTTTTTGCTAACGCAGTATTGAATTACTATTTAGATAATAGATAACACATTCCTTGATCTATCTCTCTATATAAAGAAAACCAAAACACTAAATATAACTTTCTCTAGTTTCATAATTTGTATTTTGTCTATTCCTCAAAGAAATTAATTTAAAAATACACCTATCGTTTTCAATTTCTATATTTAATTTTTTCTTTTTCAAGATAAAAATACTAGTTTATGTCTGCAGTGTATGACAAATATATTCTTTGAGGTAGGTGGGTATATGTGTGTGAGTCATCGCGATCCTGTCCCCTTCCCCCTTTCCTTCTGTCCCCATCCCAGATCCCGGTAAATATGAAAAAGCCTCAGAGGGTTAGACTTGTTTTGCCCCAAGCTCCTTCCCTGGCGTCACATCCACAGAACTGCTCTTCCCAGTAGTGGGGAGGGCTTTGCACTGAGCCATTCACATCCTGGTGACCGGTGCCTTCTGTGGCCATCATCCTGCCTTGCTGGATCTTGGGCCAGCGTGAATTGCTCCATTCTGCCTCAGAACCGAGTAACATTAGCTCTCCTGTAGAACGCAGGCAGATAGTTCCAGCGGAAGCCAAAGTGAGCTTTTTTGCCTCCCAGCCATTCTTTACAACACACCCAACAACACATCCCAGGAGTTCCTGGGCTCTGAGCATTAAAGAAGTTGCCTGTAGTTAATTCTATGTCCTTCTTTACAGGCAGAAATAAAGGGTACAACTGGGAGGAAAAGATCCAGGTGATGTGCATTTTAAGAACTAAGCCTAGAAATCATGCAACATAATTCATACAAATAAGGAACACTATATTTTAAATCTTCTCTGTGTAAATAAATGCATATGTTGGCTGTCAATTTTCACACTAAAGGAAACTGTGTATTCAATATTATGCTAGAAACACCTTTAATTTCCATTGGTTCTTGTCCTTTGCCTTTAAAATCTTTGTAGTTCTTTCAGTTTTTAAAGTTTATTTTTATCTTTATTGGTACACTGTATATACACATCATGATCACACTCAATATTGGGAATTTGTACCAGTATATGACACAATTTAATTTTCACTTTTAGATTACTAGTCATCAGAGAGCTCTTAGATATCTGAATCTTTGCTTACACAACATTTAGCCAGCTGAAGAATTCTATGCACAAATCTTGCATTAGCGTTAGGTCAGAAATTCCCATGAAATAGTGGAAACATTGTTAAACAATCTACTTTTCATTTCTGCCAGAAGCTATTAATTATCCTTTCTACAAACATGATATTACCGTACTGCATCAATTTTTATGTTTTTTGAGTACATATATTTGTTTACTTTCCATATCCAAGAAAGTAAAATATCTTGATATGTGATTATAGAATATGATTTTTTCTGAGTATATTTTTCTGTGTATAGTTAATACTGTTTATAGAAAAGAAAGACATTTATTTTCTTATTTTTTATTTTAATGTAAAATTGAGAGAAAAAATAACACTCAATAAAAGCCTACTGTTTCATTATAGACATAATAAATATAAAATGGCACATTAATCTAATATACATATTGTCTATCATAATGTTCATTTTCTTAGAAAATTCTTAACATATTAAAAGATATGCATAGTATTTGATCTTGAACTTTTAGAGTTTATTTTACTGGTAATATTATAACTCCAACTCTGCAGTTCTCCAATTTCTCCTCTTGTATCTTAAATAGTAAATTTCTCAGTGCTTTTGTTGACCAGTAGCACCATTTAAATTAATAACAGAAAATTCAGAGAATCTTTTTAACATTTCTAAACAATCAGAAACAATCTCAAACGTACCCAGATCTGCAAGTATAGTAGAAGGCCTGTTCCTGTTTGCTTTCCATTGTTTGAAAGTTAGTTTGTAATACATTCATCACCAACCTCCGTGAGTAGTTTGATGTGTGTTCTCACCAAGCAGGGATGTTCCGCAACCATGGCAGAGGATGAGCATCGCACTTCATGGCCGTCAAATCCTTGGACACCACTTGTTTCCCACTTGTTCCGATGATTTTGTAGCAAAAGGGTAAAGCCAAGGGCAAATTATATAATTAACTGGCTCTCTTAATTTCCTCCACCATGAAATAATTTCTCAAACTTCTTTTTTTTATGACTTCGTTACATCTTTCTTGTTGCTTTTTTGAAATGTCCTACAGTGGGGATATAGCTTGTTTCTTTCTTTGTAGATTGAAGTTTTGCATATGAGGCAGCAATATGACAGATGCTGTGTTCTTTGACCTTAATCAGGTGGGATATACTTTGCAATTTCTCCTACTAAAAACTACTTTAGTTTTCTCTGCTAGGCTGCTCTTCTGTAAACTTACTCCTTTTGTCGTACATGACTAATGAATGTTTTAAAGGAAGATAGCTTGAAACTATGAATATATCCTATTCTTCACAAAGCTCTCCATTTATTTAGTTATATCCATATAAATTCACAGTTTTTCTACTTTGTTCAATGAATTATGACCCACTGCTAATTTTATTCTGAAGTCTAAATTGCCTCCAACTTATTTAATGGCTTTTGGGAATTTTGAGGTTATTTCTTGAACCTTGACTTTTTTTAAAATATTTTTTAAACCACAATAACATATTTGTTCCTAAAATCCTGACACAACAACATGTTGCATCCTGTGTTTCCAGCCCCATGTATGGAATCAGCCATTTCTCTAAGGCTCCTTTTGTTCAAGAACATTCATTAGAAAAGCAGCTCTGAATTTTATCATGCATCTTTCTGTTAGGTGTTGTTGTTCTCAGGCCGCATGAGTGGCTTAAACTGTTTTATTTTTTGAATCTACCCATGTACATGTTCAAACGCCCGAGTTCACACAAGTGCATCCATGTCCAGTCCAACAACACAGGGCTGGTCCTATCTTCCCCTTTTCTGTGTATCAATTACCTTCTCCTGCATTGAGAAATCTGACTCCCACTAGCATTATATTTGCTCGGGGCCTGTCAGTGATCACTCACTGCTACTGCTGCCCTCTACGCTCATAGCATGTCTCTCTCAACGCTGTTGTGGGCTCTGGCACCAGATGCCTGGCCTTGGGCCTTGAAGGGGTACTTTCCTCATCCACCTGAGCCCAGACCCTCCCACAGCACAGCTCTCCAACACCCTACATTTCCTCACCTGCTCAGTACTTGAGAGCCCTCTCTTGCCCGGCATCACCTAATGCGTCTGAGTCTGAATCTCTTGGAGTTAAAAAAGAAGGGAAAGACGAGAAGTCATCTTCATAGTCTAAAGTTTCAAAATACTTAGGAAGAACCAATTGTTAGACATTCGATGGCACCCTTTAAGATGTCACATTTATCTTGATCTCTCTGGCATTGGAAATTTAGGCATATTTTCCTTTTATCTCTTAACATACTTTTATTTCTTAATCCCTGAGGCAACAGCATGTCCTGATTATTTTTCTTCCCTGTGGATCATCTTTCTGATCCGCACTGGTTCCTTATCTTAAGGTTATGCATTAAAGAATAATGTTTTCGCAGGTGTTTTCTGCAGGCATTTCATTCTTGAAAGAGCTACACAAGAGGATCAGCAATGATCTACCTGCTGCTGGCTTGGAAACGTAATCACTGGGCCAAATGTACACATTGCCCAGCCCAGAACAAAAGACAAGATAATTTTATATATGGCTAGTAAGTGTCTCCCAGGTCTCACGACTATGCCTGTGGGCTTCAAGGCAGACAGAATTAGGACACCATTCAGTTAAACCGAAGACTTAGGGGGCATTTGGGCTCTTGCAACCAGTAGAGGAGATGAGATGACTATCACTGTAGGTTCCCTGCTCTTCTCGGAGTTGAGAGATTAGGTAATGACAAAAGCGGGGCGGCAAAGGTGTGAGACACAGATCGTGAGAACCAAAGACCACCCAGGGCTGTAGCCCGAGAGGCTGCTCCAGGAGTGTCCAAGGGCTGCTAAGCAGAACAGCACTGCCGGTCCAGAAGTGGAGACATCCCCAAGGGGAATGTGCCAGGCCAGGAGCCAGGGCCCAAGGCCGGGATGCTGCTGTACTTCTGCCCTTGCCCCTGTCTCTCATTGTCAATTGGTGAAGCTCTCTTTGCTTTTGTACCAAATAAAAAAAAAAAAAGTTTTTTTCTAAGTAATTTTTAGAAATATTTGTACAAAAGCTAAAACTGAGTTAAAAATAAGAAATTCCAACCAAGTAACAAATGAATATATTTATCTCAATGAAAATAAGAACAGAAAATAGGAACGTTTTTATTTCCTACTCGGTTTCTGTGACTATTTCTGATTAATCAGTTTTTGATTGTCTCGTTGCCCTTCAATGAACAGCACATGATGTGGCTTTATTTTTCTGGTGGTACTGAGGACTGAACCCAGGACCTTCACACTGAGCTATGTCCCTACCCTTAAAAAAAATTGGTGCATTAGTGTGTTTGTTTTGAGTCAAGGTCTTTCCAGGCTGAATTTGAACCTGTGATCTTCTCTGCTTTAGTCCTCTGCAGTGCTGGGATTACAGGCATGCATGACAGTACCCAACTTGCTAGCTTACTTTAGTGAAAATAACTTTTAGAATGACTAACAACTTCAGAATATCTGGGCAGATGCAGGGAAATATATATTTTTTAAACATGATATGGTAATTTACCTGTGATTTTAAAGCAACAGTGTTACTGAGAATGACATAAAATATAGAACACACACACACACACACACATATATTTTTAAATCAAATGAAAACTAAGGAAGAACTTGCAAACCATTCTGGCCCTACTCTCATTTTTTCTTCTTTTGGAGATAATCTCACCGACATTGCAGAAAAGATGGGGTAAAAGGCAGGATGTGCAGAACATGAAAAGAAAAACAAGAAAGGCTGAGATCATCTCCGGCGGGGACTGTGTCTCAGCCCTGATCAGATGAATCAGAGGTCTCAAGCATGGCAGTGACAAATCTTTTTTCCTGGCTTCTTGCCTTCCACAAGATTAATAAATAATGAGGTCAATATTTTAGGAAAGAATTATTTTATTATCCTATCTCTCTAAAATATTTACTTTGATGTCTCGCTTGTATTGATTCATATTCAAAACATAAAATGCTATGATCTGTGTATCAATAAATCTCAGATCAAAGACATATTTGTAATACCTGTGCACATAAATATATTGTTCTAAAACAAGTGAATGATGATCACTCGCTAATGCCAGCTTATGATTTTATTTCAAAGAACATTTATTTTGATTGCATAGCTCTATTTCAAAAATGACTTTGAAGGATGGTAATGGTAGTCACTGCTTTAGGACTCTGTGACTTCTTTACCAATCCCAAAAAGCATCCTGAATGTTTGCAGGGGAGCTGGAAAGAGCCCCACGTGCACTTGGTGCCCACAGTGCTGAGCTGATTAGAAGAGTAAATTATAGAGAGGGGCTCAGAATAACATTCATTCAACCCATTCTTTCCAGGGAGCAACTGCCACAATGTAGACAATAGTTATCTCATTGCTAATATGTTATCTGGTGTAAAAGAATTACAGTTCTCTGCCTAATGAGCATTTTATGTTATTTTAATATCAAAAGAGATGAAGTAGCCAAAAGCATAGATGGATGAATTGTAAATACTACTGTGTATCATAAACATGAACCTCGTGATAACTTTCATCCAAAAGTGGGATTAATTTGATTCAAACCAGATGAATGAGGAAAGTAGCTACTATGTAAATAGTTCACTTGTTACTTTTCCAGATAAAAACAAAATTGCAATGTCACTCGGGCCATTTAAAAGGCTGTCATAGTTTCATTAGGACAGCATAGAGTTTTGAAAGTTTTAGACCCTAATATTTTCCAGAGATAAGCTCTAAAGGATAAAGAGACACATGAAATATTTTAAGTGCTGCAATAGCAGACGTTTTTGTTTTGTTCTTCATTTTTCGACTGGGACTGGTTTTCTCAGGTAGTGCCATTAGGGCATGATATTAGGGCAGGTGTAAAGAAGACAGTTTGCTCTTTGTGGACCTACTGTGACATATCTACAAGGTGAGAAGGAACATTCTGTGGTGTTTGCCTCAGGCCAAGCTTTCTTTGCTAGACAATCCTTACACACCTCATCAAAAAGAAGCAGTGATGGGCCGGAGGATTAGCTCAGTGGTTCTGGCATCTGCCTCGCAAGCTCAAGGTCCTGAGTTCGATCCCCAGTATCCACATATAATGCTGGGCGTGGAGACTCACACTCACCAGCCATCAATACCGCATACCAATGCCTGTCATCCCAGCACTCGGGAGGCAGAGACAGGAGGATTGCTGAGTTCGAGGCTTGCCTGGACTACATAGTGAGCTCAGAGCCAGCCTGAACTACAAAGCGAGACCCTGTCTCAAAAAAAAAAAAAAAAAAAAAAAAGAAGAAGAAGAAGAAGCAGTGAAATTTTCAGGGAAGTCGTCCTTGTGTGACGATGGGCCATTATGTAAAGCAGGTCCTTCAGCCCTAGGTGCTGCTGTGCATTCAGGACTGTGGAGGCCAGTGACAAGGAGACGCAAAGAAAATAGCTCTTTAGACAAATGTAAATCGCTTCTCCTCTGTTTTGGTTTGGGTCTAGGTGTTCCTCCAAAGCTTCATGCTGGTCAGAGGTGGCTGAATCTGTGTGATGCTGGGATTAAGGGTGTGGGGCCCTAAAGCACCACACTGACTCACTTGGCACCACCCTAATTCCCATAGTTTGAATAAGATAAAAGGGGCAGAAAGATAATTAAGATTCCATTGTTGCCTTTGCCTCTGTGTGGGAACCATGAGTTGCTTCTCTTCTGTGATGCCCTGTGCCAAAAGAAAATTCATGCATCCCCCAAGAGAAAATTCATTTGTAGCACTTACTATATCACCCCATTTCCCTTCTTTCTGCTGTTTTGAGCACTAGCCTTTTTTAGGGGGGCGAGAATCAGTTCCTATGCCATATTTTCAACTCCTTCTTCCTGTCCTCTCTTGAATTCTTTTTTTTAAATTTGAATTTTTTTGGTACGTTATATATACACATCATGATCACAGACAATATTGAGAATTTGTACCAGTATATGATACAATTTATCATTTTTTCCATTCACACTACAACCCCCATCCCCTATATACATAAGCTTTGTTTCCTTTTTTATTACCATCATATTTTTCCCCTTGTTACTAGCCCCTACAACCCATTTCCCTTTGAATATTTTCTATTTCACAATATCTACCATATATTCTAGAGCTCATTTACATCTTCAGTTTCTCATCCCAGAGAAAAGATACCACTCTCTTGAGTTTTGAAGGCTGACTCTTGTAGTAAATGTCAGTTTGAGTTAATTCTGTCCTCACCCCAAGTACTCATCTCTGCCTGCTTTTGGGTTAAAGGCAGCCTAGGAGGCATCCCTGTGGTGAGTGTCGGATGAAAGGAGGAGGCTGTCTGGAGGTCAGGTCTGTTTCCTCACTGTGAAGTTTCTCACTCTGACAGTGGAGCCTCCACACAGCTCCACTGGGTCAGCAAAGGTGCTCAGTAAGGAGCAACTGGAGAGAGGCATCCCTACTTAGCTCAAGCTCTGGCCTCCGGAAACTGAGCCATGGGGGAACTTTGTTTCATTTTTAGAGTAGTAACGTGGCTTTTAACTCCTACTTATCTTAATTAACTGAGGTTATTTACTTAGAAGTGCCTTGTGGATCCTGAGAACACAGTCCTCACTAAATACTTGTTCTGATCTCTGGTCTCTTACTTACCCTTCTTGAACTTCACCTCCTCAAGAATCATAGTATTTTCAAGATAATTTTTGGAACTTTTGGACAGAGTTGTCCTGAGAATAATAAGTTCAGGAGTTTAGGAGTCATTTTATAATGATAAAGAATTGATGTAGGTAAATATTAAGATATTGAAAAATCTTTCATGAACAGAGGCTAAAAGTTGATTTGCATTTAATAATAAGAGGACCATTTAAAAATTTCCTCTGTGTTTTTCAAGGACAAAATTAGTGTTATACCTTTTCTGTACTTTTCAGTGTTGTACTCAAGGTCTCACATGTGCCAGGCTACATTGTCAAAGAAAAAAGAGGGTCAAAGCAACAACATCAATGAAAGAATACTGTGTCTTGACAACTTCAAATTCTCTGTTTTTCAGAAAATTGGCCATCCTTATATGAATAATTGGTATTTCATATCGAAGGCTGAGGTTCAAAAGTTTTTTAAACAATTAAAGTTCATTCCTTCAAACTGCTGAAGACTGTAATAAAATGGAAGATTATTCTGCTGAGTGAAATTATGCCTTTGTCAGTGTCTCCTATTTGCAATGAATAGAAATGCACATTGAAGCTGTAAGCTAGAAAGGAACTTTTGTGGATAAGGACCAGGAATTTCACAGCATCTGAAGAAAGCAAGGCTGCAAAAGAACTCAACCTTCAAGTAGTTAGTACTCTCAGTCCTTTGGGTCTACTTTCCACAGCCTTGGCTGAGATAGGCCACCACCTGGCTGGTGAACAGGGCTCTGAAAGGAGTCCTGATGGTCGATCGACCACTAAAATGTGGACAGATCTGAGAGACAAGGGTTTTCTATGTACTAAGCATTACCCAGAAGGACTATATGACAGCAGATATTTTTGCAAAAATAAATCTATGCTACAATGACATCTTTGAAAGAAAAGAACATGTTTGCCTTCTTTTTGGGGGTACTCATGTTTGAACCTAGGGCTCTGGACATGCTAGGCAAGCATTAGCTACAGTCCTTTTAAAATTTTGAGTCAAAATTTTCTCTATGTTTCCTAAGCTGGGAATGAATTTACTATCCTCCTGCTTTAGCCTCCCATAGAGCTGGAATTATAAGCATTCTTCACCATGGCTAACTTAATTGTTTTAACTTAGAAATAAAATTGCATGTATTTATTTTGTGCAACATGTTAAAAAATACAAATAGTCTTTGTACAGTGTGAGTCAGTCAAGCTAGTTAGTATACGTGTTCCTGCATATTTTTGGTAACAACAAAAAAATATGCCAAAGGGGGTAGTAATACTGTCCCACAATCAACTACATAATTATTCCAGAATGTAAAGACATCATTTGTTTACTTACCAACAATGAATGATGGATGGGTTCAGTGTGTTCTTCACAAGTTTATTTTAAAGAGACCATATATAATGTGCATTTGATAGCCCAATAGTATACAATTATTTGAATTTTAGCAATGGGCAAGAAAATCATGTGTGGAAAATGTTATATACTTATAAAATCTTTGTATTGCAAGCGAATCATTTGGACCTCGCAGTGGAATTTGGGCTTGTGGTGCAGCTATCCCAGCTCAGTCATGTAAATTCCTGGCTGGCCGCGGCTTCAGTCTGCCCCCAAACTGCTTTTGGATTCTCCTTAATCTCTTCTGGCTCGAGGCGAGTTGGCAGAGGAGGCAGCGGGGAGCCGTGCAGGCTCTGGGTATTGGTTTGGGCTGGAGCGCCTGCTCCTGTTCTGAGTTAGCTTCATTGAAAACGTCTCCCCCTGCTCCACCTTACTTGTTTGCTGAACTTCTTTTTCTTTTTAAAAAGACTTTTAAGGTTCAGCTGGATTCAGGAACAGAGATATGGGAAGTGAGTGAGAAACGCAGGATCTAGGAAGATGAGCTAGAAAAAGGGAAAAGATAGTTAAAGTCCAGGAATTTAGAGATGTTTTTATTGTCCTGATAACAGCTTAGCCCTTTTAGTTCACAAGCCAGAAGAAATCCCACGTGTACATGTTGTAAAGTTGCCTCTATGTGTATGTGTCCCTCATGTTATAAAGCAAATGGTATTTTGCCTTTAATGCTCTATACTTACAGTGTATAAAGAAATAATAAGATATAAGATCTCTGGAAAAATACTAACTTTAACTCAGACGTGGCCTTCATAGTGGTTATTTTGCTTATTGATGTCAAACAACATAAAGAATTGATGACAAAGTCAATTAAAAGGCCATTTAATGAAGAATTTTACTAGGCATTTTAAGAGAGACAACCACATAGATATACCAAGGCAGCCCCAGAAAAATCCTGGATTGAATGGATTTGACACTTTTCTTTATGAATACAGCCTATGTTGAAAAGAACAAGAGACTTCATTTATCATAGGCTGACTACGGATCCTGCTCTCTGACCTTTCAGAATATTATCAAATTTGGTTTTTTAATTTAGTATCTGAGTTCTTGGACAAAAGCTAAGTGCCAGTGAGGCTTCCTTTATAAAGAGAACTTGTAACATAAAATGATCTGTCACCTGTAAGGATTCTCTTCTGGTGTCAGCTGTGCAGGCTGAGCCTGTCTCTGAGGATCCCTGGAACCAGGGATGCTCTTGACTTGCAAATCAAAGATTCTACATGTCTGGGGCTTCACTAGAAGTACCACAAAAAGCATTACTGAAGTAACAAAATAACCATAGCAAAATAAGAGACCTCAAAATTTGAAATATTTACTTTAAGATGCCTTTAAACTTCACTATTCAAGACTAAACCAAACTGTATATCTTGCCTTTTTGTTCCTATTTTAGTATTTCTTAGAGTTTTGAGTTTGTGTCTGAATTTTGTTAAGGCTTTGCCAAACCAATATAGGGCTTTCTTAGAAAGCACCTATGATGGAAAACATAACCTTAGATTTTAATATTTTTTTTCCACAAGCTACAACTTGCTTTAAGCAGATTTCTTTCCCCCACCTGTAAGTAGGTGCTTCAAAAAATATGGGTACAAAAATATAGTTAGGCAGAAAGAAGAACTTTCAGTGTTTTACAGCAAACTAGAGTGAATATAGTGAATAAGAATTAATTATATATTTCAAGATAGCTAGAGGAGAGGATTTTGAATATTATTAACATGAAGAAATGATACATGTTTGGAGATAATAGATATGCTAATTATCTGGACCTAATGATTATACATTGTATACTTGCCCTATATGTACTCTGCTGCATAAATATGCACAATTGTTATGTACCAATTAAAAACTTAAAAAGAAATTACTGAATAAATATATTTGGAAAGACATAGTATTTTAATTAAAAGTTTTAAAAAGACTTGAAGGCATAGTAAAAATTTACAACTACTGAATTGTTTCATTTCTGGCCCCCTCTTTTCTGTCTTTTATTTCCTTTTTTTAATCCTTCCTCCCTTTTCTGTGGTTGTTTTTTCTCTTCTAGTCTTCTTATTCTTTTCCTTCCTTTAATACTGTGCTTCTTAGTAGTCATAAAATGAAGCATATGTGTTTTATATTAAGGTTTGACTTCTTGGTTTCACACTTTCCAAATAAAGTGCACTGATGACACTTCCTAAATCTTAAGACTTTTGTTTTAATTTTAATAATTTTCTCCTTGAATCAGTTAAAAGTTTCCAAAGATATAAATATCTTGTTAAAATAAAGAAAAGAAATTATACTATATATCATAGGGAAGTGATGACAATTTTTGGAGACAGGCTCTTGCTATATAGTTCAAGCGGGCCCTGAAATCTCTATTTTGCTCAAGCTGACCTCAAATTCATGGCAATTCTCCTGCCTCAGCCTCCTCAGTACTGGGATTACAGGCATGCACCACTTTGCCCAGGTGGAAAATATGGGTTTTCTACATTTATAAATACTGTTTGGAAAGGGATTATGAAAGAATCCTAAATTCTAGAGATATATTAATGCGTTATATGAAACCTGAATTAGAATATTTCCAAGCAACCTTATAGATAGAAGAATAGCAAGTAATTTTCTTGGCACCAGCTTTTTGCTTTTCTAACCAACCAATCTGAAGCCAGAAAATCACTTGGGATAGAAGGTTTATCGTGTCATATCCTATCATCCTTCTCATGAAACAGGTGGCTGGAAATTCCTCTTACAGAGAAAGAGATGGAATTAGAAGGCAGGAAAAGACAGTTCCCCAATGACAAGAGAAGGACGATGTAGGGCCTTCTGTGCACATGTAACCGGTGTCACATCTCACAGTGTGCACCATTCCCTGGAGTTTCTTGGCTACAGGTTGAACCAAACACAGTGGGGTGAGATAAAGGAATAGCGGGGGGGGGGGCTCCAGTGGTTCAAGATAATACTGTATTGGTTAAGACTGGTTAAAACTGTCCAAATATTCTGATGGAATGAAATTTGAAATTCTTTTTTATGAGTCTGTGAAATGTTCCTTGAACTATTTAGTCTTTTTAGTTCTTTGGAAAGAGACAAAGAATAGCAAACATTTTATTTCCAAATGCTAATGCAAAAGTAAAAGGGCAATGATTTTTTAATTGGTACATTATATATATATGTCACAATTACATTCCACATACAGAATTTGTACCAGTATATGGCACAACTTAATTCTCATTTTCCCCCTCCCTTACTCCTCCCACCCCTATATAAACAGTTTCCTTTTTTAACATTAATTTTTTCTTTCTTCATTCTTTACCCTTAAGCCCCATTACCCTTCGAATATTTACCCTTTCACAACATCAGTCATGCAGTCTAGAACACATTTATAACTTCACTTTCTCATATCAGAGAAAATATATGATATATGCACATCTGTGACCTATTTATTTCACATATGAGTATGTCTTGAAGGTACGTCCATTTGAGTATAAATAATTCAATCTTATCATTCTTTATGGCAGAATAATACTCCATTTTATTTTTAAAAAATCACATCTTCTGTATCCAGTCTAGAGCTGATGGGCATTTGGGTTGTTACCAAGATTTAGCTATCACAAACTGAGCTGCTATAAACATGGGTGCACATATGTCACTGTGATAAGAATCTTGTAATTCTTTTGTGTATATCCCTAGGGTAATGGCAGGGTCAAATGGAATCTCTAATCTTAGTCTTTGAGGAATCTCCACACTGATCTCCATAATGGTTGTACCAGTCTACATTCCCACCAACAGTGGAGAAAGGTTCCTTCTTCTCCCCAACCTCTCCAGCATTTGTTGCTGGCTAATTTTGAGATAGCAGCCATTCTTTGTGGAGTGAGATGAAATCTCAGAGTTGTTTTCATCTGTATTGAATGGCCAGTGATGCTGAGCATTTCTTCATGTACTTAGCTGTTTTTACTTCTTCCTCTGAAAAGTGTCTCATTTCAGATGCCCATTTTTGAACTGGGTCTTTAAATTTGGGGGGACTGATTTTTTTAAGCTCTTTATATATTCTAGATAGTGGCTCTAAAAGGGCAATGATTGCAAAGGATCATAATCAAAATATCAAGAACAATTATCTCTTTGAACAAGGTCAGTATGAGCCAAAGAACAACATTTTGACAGGGAGAAATTAAACTGGAATTCTCTGATTTCTAAAAAGTCCCCCCCGCCCCGGTCCTTTATTTTATACCTGAAGAAAGTCAGGTCACTGTTGCTTTTTTTTGGTGATTTATTCTGAAATCTCTCTGGACCTCTTTGCTCCACAATAAAAATTGTTGCTCTTACACAAAATTATAGCTTTAAGGAACAGATAGCAGGTGGTGGAGGAAGTGGAGACACTTATAGAAGAGGCACGAATGTATGTCGATGGCTGTGAGCTGGCAGAGTGATTGATAATCAGTTGACATTACTGATTACTATGTAGTGAAGCTCTGCTTTGTGCTGCCGCAGGACGTGCTCCACCTGAGGTCAAGTGGACTTTTAGGTGGTTATATTATTGGGCGATCTGTGTTTTTCAGGGAGAAACTCAGGAATAAAGCAATTCAGTAACTTTCCTGAGGACACAGATACTGAAAGACGGAGCTAGGATCAGAATCTGGGTATTTTGACGCCGGCGCCCTGACATTTAAGCAGTGTGGCTGAAGATGGGCTGCTCAACCTGTTAGGTCTCAGCAGCTGCGCAAGTGAGAGCCCTTGCGAAGAGCCTACTCGCTTCATTTATGCAGAGATATTGATGCTGCTTATGAAGTCTCCACAAAGCCACAGTAATGAGCGAATTATCAGTGATCTTTCTCTCCTTCCTTCCTCCCTTTCTTTCTCCCTAACGTGATATTGTTCCCTCTCCTCCTCTCCTGCACAATTTCTTTTTATTTCTCTCTGGTTTTCTCTCAGCCCATCTTTCTTCCTTTCTCCTTTGTCTCTTATCTTTTTTCTTCTTTCTTTGAATTAATAAGAAATACACAATTATTTCTGAAATACTGTGCTTAGCAGCCTTGCACTTATTATTTAAATAAATATTCACTTTAGTAGTAATTTTAACATTGCTGAAGTATATGAAAAATATTTAAACTAAATCATTTTCACATTTAGTTAGACACAAGTTTATATATAATTTTTTTGCTGGGCAGCACTGGAATTGAAACCTCTTGCTCCAAGCTCCATCCCCATGTGCCCCATTTTTGTTTTTTTGAGACAAGGTTTCACTATTAGTTCAGGCTGGCCTTCAACTTATAATAATCTTCTTGCCTCAGCCTTCCAAATAATGGGATTACAGGCACCATCACGTGGGGGCCACAAGAGTATTTTTTAATGTAAAATATTGAAATGTAAGCAATAACTACTGAAAAGTTTGCCATTTCTCTTTTCTTCCTAACTTCCTTTTCCTTGGAAAGAGATAGGGTATAATTTTGTACTATCGAATGAATTCTAGTGGGAGCTGAACTTGATATGAATGGATAATCCCTGAAGTTAGTTAAGTGAGATTTTGCAAAACCCAGGTTGGTTAACTTTGGTGTTGATGTAGCACCCTGTGCTCACTCCTGAGTCTTTTTACCTTTCTAATCGTTCTTGCCAGAGACAGATTTCACTGGAAATTAACTTCATAATTCGATAAAATAATTTTTTTCTGAAGCAACAGAAATAATTTCTGCTCACTCACTAGAAGTAAGTTTATTTTTTAAATTAAGTTTTTACATGGCCTAATTCTAATCAACATAAAACGTAGTAGTTTTCCACCAGGTGGGTCCTCTTTTAGACTTGGGGAAGAGATGCTGAAGCCATTTTCTAGTTAGACATGGAAGTAGGTCTGGAAGGATTTCCAGCTAATAGGATTGAAAATAATACACAATCTGAGAGGCTTCCATGGTAAAACTTGCACCATGTTTAGATTGGGAAAAATTAAACCTCTACAGATAAAGCCAATCAAAGATTAACTTGAAGTCTCCAGAACCTCATTTCCACTCAGGTTTTTTTTCATTTGATCTTCCGGGTTAGCTGTCCATGAGCCTCCTTGACTTTACAAGAACAACCTGGTATCCTACACAATGACTTGATTTAATTTACTGTAATGAAACTGGAGTCCTCAATTTGCCAGCCAAACATTCCTAGATAAACACTGTAATGTTTGTCTCAGGCTGTGGGACTGGCACTGGCTCCTCCATGGTGAGCAACATGGCAGCTCTGTGGGTCACGCACTTGCTCTCTGTGCACAGGGCTCTTCCCAGAGCTCACCAAAGACATTCAGTTTGGCCGTGTTGCTTCCAAACTGGAAGATGTTGTTTTATTGTCCTTGAAGTTTTGTGAATGACTCTGCTTAGAACTCATGACAGTAATTTGTCCTTCAGAGAAAAGGAGAACAAGTAGGAGACATGCATCGAGCTGTGGAGATTGCTGGACCTCTCTCTGCATTTCTGTGATGCACAGCCTGCCCTCCGCCTGCCATGAGCAAATAGAACCCGGTGAGGACTGGCAGGGACGGGATGGGGGTGGGAAGGCCTGCACCGTCAGGAGCTAAGTATCAGGCTTAGCTAGTGGAAGGAAGTTTCCTTAAAAGTGGCTTCTATGACACTAGCTATATACTTGCTTAAAAATGAAAGTCAGTTTTTTTCTACAAGCTCTTGTATATAGATGGTGAAATTAGTAATTTTTTCCTCATTTCTAATGTTGATTTAGATCAACATTATTAACCTCCTATTATTGGACAAATGGAAAAACAGAAAGTTAAGGCTTACTTAGTGGAAGTCTTTTATTTTAGTAGAACTCATACTTAAAACAAATATTACACTTCATTTCTGGAAGGAAAAACACCAATTATAACAATTGACAGGCCCATAAAGGATATTTAAAAAGTACCTAAAATTATGTGAGAAGCTTTATTTTCTTCTAACACGATAAAAGTAATTTAAATGTTTGTGCATGTATCTTCCAGACCTAGGAAATTGGAAACCTAGTTTGAATTTCGGATAAGTAGCTATGCATTTTTATTGTAGATATATCTCTTGGAACACTGGGACATATTTATGTTAGAAAACTATTCATGGTTCATCTGAAATTCAGTCTCACCTGGTGCGCTACATCTTGTCTGGGAGACACCCCGGGCGAGAGCCTCTTCCACTGTGACCACGAAGATAGGCCACAAGACTGGGGAGAGTCCATACTCACTTCCTTGGAACTGCAGAATCAGTGCCACGGAGAAGAGCCGGTGTGGGAAACTGCCAAGCAGAGCTGTTCTAAGTGCTTCCCAGTCACTCGTTCACAGGGCTGCAGTCTCTGAGCCTCTGAGGGCCTCTGAGTATTCAGACTGAAGTTCACTCTGGTCTTGCTTAGCAGGGAATAGCCCTGGGAGAGGTTATCCGTGTGGCAGGTCAGTTTTCCTTTCATCCCTGCCCGTGCCCTGAGGGAAGGCTGTTGAGGATCAGTCCCGCAGGTCGTGGAAGCAACTTGATATTGTTTCCCTCCCTTACTAGTAGAGAAAAAGCATGGACCCAGACATGCATTCAAAGATAAATCTTAGTTCTTACATCCATGCATCTTACCCAGGGTAACCCATAAGTCTTATTACAGAAATACTGCGAGATAAATACATATTGAGAATGAGTGAAAATGCAGCCTTAAAACCTTTTTTTTTTTGAGACAGGGTCTTGCTTTTATAGTTCGCGCTGGCTCTGAGCTCACTATGTAGCCTAGGCAAGCTTCGAACTCAGCAATCCTCCTGTCTCTGCCTCCCGAGTGCTGGGATTACAGGCGTGAGCCACCACACCGGGCACTGTGGTATGCAGTATTGATTGCTGGTGGGTGTGAGTCTCCATGCCCAGCATTGTATGTGGTTTCTGGGGATCGAACTCAGGACCTTGCACTTGCGAGGCAGGCACTGGAACCACTGACCTAACCCTCCGGCCCAAAACCTTCTTTATATACACTTAGAACTATCCAATGTTGTTTTAGTATACACTTTTTGAAAAATACCTGAGAGTCAGCTGCACGAGTAATACTATTTTTAGCACTAGTAGGGGTAATGAGTGTTAATAGAGACAAAAAAATTCAGAGTTCTTTCCCTCCTTGAGATCGCACCATAGCAGGAATACTAACATATTGTAGGAGGAGATGCCCAAGTTGCTCATAGAAGGAACCGATGTACATAAACCATAGAATGAGAAACCCATGGAGGTCCAGCTGCTCTCAAGGGCTGGGTTCCATGTGGGCCCATCTGTAGGAGATGGCCTGAAGGAGAGCGGAGACAGTGGATGCCTTGGGGGTGCATGAGGTCCAGATGTAGATGAGGGCCCTTGTGGAGGCGAATGGGGTACGTTTGAACAGAAAGCAGGATGAGCCATCGGCACAAGCTGTGAGATCACACCATGCAGAATGTGGGTGATTTTAATAAAGAAAGTCTTACAGAAACTATCTGTAATTTGTATAAAGGACAAAAGTAAATTCTGCACAATGTTAGAGTTGGCTGTATGCATTTATTCTGAAGGAGCCTGAAAGATTATGCCTATAGCAGTGAATATAAAATACACCCACAAATGCACGTAGAGGCATAAGATACATGTGCGATTGTAATCTCTGCTATTTCCCTCTCAGAGGGTCGCCATCCCTGTGATCTACAGTGCCAGGAGAGGCCCAGCGAAGGCCTGTGAGTTTCTGACATAATTCTGGCCTTTGGTGTGACCGTGTCTAGGTTGAGCTGTACATTGTAAAGTTCATTCTGCTTTTTGGTTCTTTAGAAATAACACTGAAATTTTTGGCAGGAGAGAAAATTTGTGAAGAGGAAATATATGTGTTTTTGGAAATTTCCATAGGAAGTGATATTGATGATGAATTAAATTAATAAGTTCTAGGTAGATGATGGGACACACGGTGCAGGGGAGAGCTCGAGGAAGAGTGTGCATGGAGAGGGTCTTATGGAGGAAGCCGGCACTCGGGGAAGGAAACAGACTGGTCTTGCTGGGGCTCAACTACTCGTGCTTTGAGTTCTATATATTTTCACAGTGACTTCTTTTCTTTTCTTGGTTCCCTATTATTAGGGAAGGGTGGGGGACTATGGCCTTTGTTATCCAGAAAGTATTTTTATTAAGACTCTGCAATACTTCAGGATTATAAATAAGGACAGAAAGAGTAGTTTCTCTTTGCTGCATGCATAGTTAAAATTCAAATGACATAGTTAGGTGTCAAAAGGTCAAAGTTGCAATTCCAACTGTGGTTAATTCCAGAACAGTTTCTAGAAACCTCAGGAATGAAAACCCACAGGGCAAGTGCATGCAAAAATAAGTTCTTTTAAAAAAGTACACATATTAGTGTAGAGTCAAATAAATGTACCATGGTAAGGCCTCTGATACATACTATATGAAAAATACAGTACAGTGTAAATAATACATAGGTTCTAACTAATTTTTCTGGTAATGAAAATAAAAAAGTTCGAAAATCTTGAGAGAAAATAGAATATGAACAATACTAGTCTTAAAAATATTTGATGTTCCAAAACAGATTTCCTGTTACTGTGGTACCTGTAACTTATTTTATTATTTTTTGAAGATTAATCTCAATTTTTATTATCAGTTTCACAGCCTCTTGGACTACTTCTACAATGGAATCCAAAAGAGAGGGTAATAACTACATTAATTCATATAATTGCTTCAATTCTCATAAGGCTGTGGCTAATCACGAAATAGGTAAGTTAAGTAGGATTTCGCAAGTCACTCTTCAGAAGAGATTGGAACCTTCTGTCCTCAAATAGTATTCAGGGGAGGGGAAGACATTAGATAACTGACTAGTCTATTTTCTATGAAATAAAATGATGAGAGGCCCTCATAAAATCTAATACCAGGATGGAACTAGAGGACATTGCTATGTGGATTGGGCCAATCACAGGATGACAAATACTGCATGTTCTTACTCGTGTGGGAGTTATAAAAATTGCTCTCATAGAAGAAGACCATAGAATAGTGCTCATTACAGGTTAAGAAGTGTGTAGGGAATATACAGGAAACCTGCATGAAGAATGCTGGATACGCATAGGACAAAAAGTTCCAGAGTTCTGCAGCTCAGCAGGGAACAACAGTTTGTAATAATGTGTTATATATTTAAAGCAGTAGAGGGAAGGATTTTGAAAGCTTCTGTTGCTAAGAAATGATAAAAGTTAAAGGAGATGAAAATGCTAGTTATTCTGAAATGGTCTTTATACATGGTACACATATATCAAATTATCACTCACAATAAACATGTACAATTATTGCATTTCAATTAAAATGTAAAAGAAATGAATGCAGAGCAAGGACCACTGGTTTAGGTCTTCTACAGACACAGAAATAGAAGATGGCAAAGGACATAGTAGAGATCTTGGAGTTTCTGTGTTTAAATAATTCTGAATATGAAATCACCAGAACTGCTTTAAAAATAACATACTGAGGGCCGGAGGGTTAGCTCAGTGGTTCCGGTGCCTGCCTCACAAGCGTAAGGACCTGAGTTCGACCCCCGGTTACCACATACAATGCTGGGTGTGGTGGCTCACGCCTGTAATCCCAGCACTCGGGAGGCAGAGACGGGAGGATTGCTGAGTTTGCGGCGGCTTGCCTGGGCACCATAGTGAGCTCAGGGCCAGCCTGAACTACAAAGCAAGACCCTGTCTCCAAAAAGCAAACAAAAAAAAAAATAAAATAAAATAAAATAACACACTGAAATTTTTGGCAGGAGAGAAAATTTGCGAAGAGGAAATATATGTGTTTTTGGAAATTTCCATAGGAAGCAATATTTATGGTGAATTAAGAAATTAATAAGTTCTAGGTAGATGATGGGACATACAGCGCAGGGGAGAGCTCGAGGAAGAGTGTGCATGGAGAGGGTCTTATGGAGGAAGCTGGCACTCGGGGAAGGAAACAGACTGGTCTTGCTGGGGCTCAACTACTGGTGCTTTGAGTCCCATATATTTTCACAGTGACTTCTTTTCTTTCCACCCTTTGATGCCTCCCTACCCCACTGACTTTGGACTTGACCAGGTTATACTGGTAGTAATTGGACAGTGTCATGTGATGAGTAGACACGAGGCTTTTCATGTATGAGCTGACACTTCCATACAGTTAAATAGCTTAGTTAGACATTTCTCTCTCCTGTCTTCTGGCTTGATGAGACAGTGTGCCCCTAAAGGACAGGGATCCTCTGGCCTTCATCCTCCTACATGAAGGGAAGTGAGAAGCACATTCCCCTCACAGACCACAGAAGTCTCAGAGATTCCACTGGCCCAGAGTTACCTCATTACATGAGTGATAAATGACCCTTTCAGATTTTAAGCCGTGGAGGTGTGGGAGAGCTTTTGTTTTGTTTGGCACTGTAAATACATAATGATGCATTGATATCGAGAGGGGAAAAGAAGGATACAAAATGGCCAGACATACGGACAGTACTAAGGATTTGATTAATCATGAAAATAATTTAAAGTCACTCAAGCCATGTATTGTCACAATAAGAATTTTATTAAAGGAGAAGAGATGGTCTAAAATTTATTCTGAGCACTTTCCTATTTTGAAGCCTAATCCCCAATGCGCCAGCATGAGGATGTGCAGTTTGGGGAGCTTGTCAGGTTGTGGGTGGAGCATTGGCAAGCGAATCAGTGCCCCCTAATAAAAGCCTGAGAGACCTGCCTCAGCCTCAGCCTCCACCATGGGAGATCACATCCTGACATCACCAGAAGTCTCAATGACCTGAAAATGAACACTCATGAGACATCAGTTTTGTGGACACCTCATCTTGAACATCCCAGTAACCACAGTGAGAAATAGATTTGTTTTCTATAAAGCATCTGCCTTGTTGTGTTTTGTTACAGTGGCCCAAAAGGATTGATGTCTTCTCTGTGCCTCCATTTCTTTATATTGAAAATTGTGAAAGTACAAAGCTCTGTCTCACTGTGAGAGTTTCAATGGTTCGTACAGGAAATTTGGAGCAGCACAAATGTTCAACGCATAGCAGGAGATAAGCTATTTTGCTAAAGTTGCACATATATTGAATGCCACCCACACACCCCAAAATGTAAAGACACAGGATGGATTTTTCCTTTATCCATACCCAGGACTATGCCAAACCAATTGCTAGACTAATTTAATAATCACACACCCTTAATCCTAGCATCACAGCCACCTCCAGAAAGGCCCACTGATGACCATATGAGGCTTTGGAGGGATATCTAGTCACATGACATCACTCCCAAATTTTATATCTCTTTTTTTAGTGCCCTTAAGAAACACTAGCAAGCCTGCAGTCCCATTGGATCCTTACTGGTGTCATAAGAAGTGAACAAGATTAAAAAGAGTAATTTGCCCAAGAACACAGGAAAATAAGTGGAGTAGTCATGATGAGTTGGTTTAGAAAGATGTGAACTTGTGAAAATAAACTGTTATATTTCTAGTAAGAAAATCACATAACTTCAGAACAACATAAAGACATTCAAAATTATACCAAAAGTGAATGGTAGCTGTTTTACTTGGGTAACAGTGAAATAATTTTGGGTATTGTTGTAGCTGTACTTATAAATATAGCACATCTTTGTTGGCCTTTCAACAAAACTGATCTTTTCCCAGTCAACAACCTATTTCTGTCATTAGCAACCTATTTGTTTCTAGCTGTTGTTCAGCTCTTGGTTTTAAAATACTGTTCTTCCATAAAATGCTGCTGAGTTGATAGAAAAATGACCTAGTCTGGAGCATGGGTAATAGACAAGATGAATCTAGAGCATCTCACATGGAAAGATGGGAAAGAAATGTAAAACAAAACAACAGATGAGCAGATAAAATAAAAAATGAAAAACCGAAAAACCAAAAAGAATGCAGTGTGCTAAAAAGATAGGAAGCAACCCAAAAGAGATCTTTTTTTTAATTGAATTCTTTATTGGTACAATTTATATACATCTCAAAATCATATATAACATTGGGAAATTTGTACCGGTATATGCCACAAGTTAATTCTCATTTTTACCCATATCCCTACCCACTCCCCCCTCCTCCCCCCTTATACATGCTCTTTTATTTTCTTTCTGTATCATATTTATTCCTTCCCCTCATCATA
>PVIC010014140.1:0-37012 GCA_004025085.1 Thryonomys swinderianus
CTCAAAAAAAAAAAAAAAAAGATATCAGATAGAAATACATGGAATAAAATCTGTATAGAAAATTAAAAGATGGAAAACAACATTTAATGAAGCAAGACCCCCCAAATAAGCAGGGTTAGCATTAGACACGTTAAACTTGGGGGAGAGGATTGTAGGATGGTTAGGGGAATTGGAAAAAATGAGAATTAAGTCATGTCATATACCGGCACACATTCTCAATGTTGAGTGTGATCATAATGTGTATATATAATGTACCAATAAAGATTCAAATCAAATTTTAAAAAGTGATTGGAAGAGACAAAGAAAGTCACTATGTACTAGTTAAGGGGAGAACCCAGGAAGAAGACATAACATTGATAAGCACATATACATGAGATACTGGAAAATCTATCTTAATAAAATAAAAAATGCTGAAATTACAAGATCAAATAAATGCCAGCACAATCACATTAAGAGGATTTTGTAATCTCACAAAGAGATAAACCAACTAATCAAAAGTCCAATAAAGAATTATCAGATTTGAAGCACACTCTTGTACACATGGACTTAATGGGGACTTTTACAGAGCATTTTAGCCTTCTACAACCCAGAACACATTCCTTTCAGTGGTACATGGTATTTTTTCCAAAACAGATCATGTACTAGTCCACAAAGCCTGTGTAAACATGTGTGTGTGTATGTGCATGTGTGTGTGTATAATAGAAATTACCCTCTGTTTACTGAGCACCATGAAATGAAACTAAAAATCAATGACAAGAAATTTCAGAAAAGAGGAAAGTTCCTGGAAAAATAATAACATATTTTAAACAGTAATTGAACCTTTGAAAAAATGAAAAACAAAAAAATCAAAACTTTCTAGAAATTAATGAAATCATGGATCAACTTGTTGAAATGTCTGGGATACTGTGAAATAAATTCTGAGAGGAAAACTTCACTACAGTCAATCCGCACATTAGGACAACAGAACAAATACAAATAAACATCTTTAGGATAAATTTTAAGTTGCTTGAGAAATTACAACAAATCATCCCCAAACCAAAATTAAGGAGGAAAATTAAAAAGATGACAGTAGAAAACAATGAAACTGAGACTATAAAAACCTGTAAAAAAAGATCAGTGAATTGAAGAGCTAGTTCTTTCAAAGAATAAATAAAACAGAGAAGCCCTTACCAACACGCATCAAGCAGAAGAGGAAAGATTCACATCAGTGGAATCAGAAATGAATGGGATGAAATCACAAGAGACAAAGGGAATCAAGAAGACAATAACTACACTGAAAAATTATATTCCAACAAATTAGCAAATTTTGAGGAAATAGACAAATTCCTGGACACATACACACCACCAAAACTAACCCAAGAAGACAAATATGCTCAGCAATCCAATAACAAACAATTAAACTGACTCAGTAATAAGGACTCTACCAACCACAAAAAGCTCAAAGCCTGATTTTCACTGCTAATTTTTATGAAACTTTAGGTTATCACCAATACTGTTTAAGCTCATCAAAGACATTGAAATGAATGGAGTTTTCGCAAACATTTTTATGGAAGCCAATATTACCCATATCCCCAAACTAGATAAAGACATAACTAAAAAAGCTAAAAGCCAATGTCTTTAATGAACATAGAATCAAAAATCCTCAAAAAATATATTAGCAAATAGAGTGCAGCACATTATTAAAAAGAATTATACAGCATGATGAAGTAAGTTTTATTCCAGAGACACAAGGATAGTTCAACATATGTAAGTTAATAAATGTAATGCATCTCTTACACAGAAGTAAGTTTAAACACCATATGATCATTGAATAGACTCAGAAAAAGGTTTCAGAAAAATCCAACACCACTTCATGGTAAGAACCCTGAAGAAAACAGGTATAAAATACTATGGTTAAAAATGATAAAAGTTATATATGACAAACCAACAGAAACCACCATACTAAATGGAAAAAAAAAAACTAAAAACAAATTCCCACTAAAATCAGAAACAAGGATTTCCACTTTCACTTCTTGCGTATAACATAGTACTTGAAACATTAATCTGAGCAATTAGCCAATGGTAAGAAATAAAAGGGATACACATAGGAAAAGCAAAACTTAAAGTTTCATTATTTATAGATGACATGATACTCTATGGAAGACCAAAAGTCATCCACTAAATAACTCTTAGAATTGAAATGAACTTCAAGATCATAGCAAGATACAAAATCTACACACAAAAGTAATTAGCATTTCTGTGCACCAACATGAATGAGATGAGAAGGAAAATATGAAAATAATACCATTCACAGTAGATTGAGAAAAAAAATGAAATACTGAGGAACTAACCTAACCAAGAAAGTGAAAGACTTCTACAAAGAAAACTACTGTATTCTGAAGGAGACTGAAAAAGAGATCAGAAATGGAAAAATGTCCCTTGCTCCCATATAGCCAGAATTGATATTGTCAAAATGGATGTACTTTTAAAACTATTATACAGACCCAATAGAGTACCAATCAAAATACTAGCAGAGTACTTTACAAATCTATAGAAAGAATTGTAATATTCATTTGGAATAAGAAGAGGCCCAGAATAGCAAAAGCAATTTTGAGAAAAAAAAAACAGCAAAGCAAGAGACATAAAAGCTACACTACAAAGTAATAATGGTAAAAATAGCACAATACTGGTCCAAAATCAGACAAATGGATTGGTGTAACAAAACTGTGAATTTAGAAACTTCCCCAGACACATCCAGTGCCTTCCAGTCAGGCCAATTACCCTACCGTCTCGGTTGTCCAGTGACCTCGGAAGGGTGAGCAGGGACGCGGAGTCACAACTCCCAGAGTCCATATCTGTTGACAAGCTTCCCCCCCTTTTTATTATGGAAGTTACAGGCATTTGTATAGGATGGCTTGGGATGTAATTGGACGTGAGAGCCCGAGCAGTGCTCGTGGCGGGATGTGATTGGGCGCAAGGGCAGAAGTAGCATTTAGCAATATATAATTAGTCTGCATCATCTGCATCACCTGCAGAACCCATATCATTTGTGTCACATGCGTCGCTGTGGCTTCTAAAAGGGTCACTATATCTATTCATCTTAGGAGAAAGTGAGAGAGAGAAGAGAAGAAGTGGAATCACCTGGAGAAAGGTTTGGCCACAATCCAGCTGTTTGACCTTCCACAAAGGGGCCAAAGGAATATGTTAAAGGAAGAGATACTGGGAGAACTGGTTATCTGTGTGCAGAAGGTTGAAACTGGCCCTTTATTTTTCACCATATATAACCTCAAGGTTATATATATACATATATATATATATATATATATATATATATAATCTCAAGGTTATTTCATTAAAATCAAAGTTGATCAAACATATAAATATCTAAACAGAGAAAAAACAAAACCTGGAAGAAAATACAGGTAAAACATTTGAAGACATAGGTGTAAGATAGGATTTTCTAGAGACTCAACTGAACAAAAATAACAGCAAGAATCAATACATGGGTTTATAACATACAAAAAGGCTTCTGTACAGAAAAACAATCAATGGAATGAATAGACAATGCACAGAATGAGAAAAAAAAACGTTTCTGGTAGCTACTCCTTAGCCAGAAAACTAACATTTAGAATACACAGAAACTTAGAATATTAAACCATCTAAAATTAAAGATCCAGTCAAAAAATGGGCAAGCAAAACGATCCAATACTGCACAAAGGAAGAAATACAAAGTTTCAGTAAACGTATGAAAGAATACTCAACCACTCTGGCCAGTAGAGAAATGCAAACTAAAACAACACTAAGATTACAACTTACTCCAGAAAGAACAGCAGTGATTAAGAAATCAAGCAACAGCAGATGCTAGAGAAGCTGTAGTGCAAACGTGTCCTGCTTCATTATTGGTGGGAATGTTAACCAGTACAAATCTTGTGGAAATCAGTATGGACATTGACCGAAGAGCTATAATTAGAAATTCCATATGACTCAGTAATTCTCCCTACTAAGTATTTTCATTAGAGTACTTAAGATATAATAGTACAGTAATATATCCATATCAATGTTTAGAGCAGCACCATTCAGGACAACTAAATCCAGGAAATAGCCTGTATACCCATCAACAAATGATTGTGTAAGAAAATGTAGTATCCTTATATAATAAAATAATACTTTTCTATAAAGAATGGCATATTTAAGACATTTGTAGGAAAACACTTGAGACATTTGTAGTAGATATTTGTTGGAGAATCTGAGAGATTGGTGTGAAAACTTGTAGGAAAATGTACCTGGGAATTGTAATATTGAGTGAAATAAATGGTGCAAGCTTAAATATACTGTAGCATCTCTCATTTGACTGAAGTGAAAGGCAAACAAAGAGAACAATAAATTATGGGTAGAAAGGGATAAAGAGATAGATATCTTGCAATAGGGAAGTGGTCCAACAGAAAAAGCCCAAGGAGTGAAGAGGAAGAGAAAGGGAAATCAATAAAGATATCATGTGGACATGAGCTTAATAGTCTCAATTTATATAAACATTATATATCATAACAGGAGCTAAGAATAAATAGGATGGGAAAATTAGAGGAAGAGGGAGGGAGGTGGAAGAAAGAAGATGAGGATAGAGAAGAAAGACGCCATGTCATGTGTATGTAACCACTCCCCAAGAAGACTGTAAACAAGATGAACTGAAAATATGCTTAGTATTTGATGAGGACTGCTTCTTCCATGTTGGTGTTAGAATATATCCCTGACATGTACTAAATGTACATAATTATAGGGTATTGCAATATTATGGAACCTCAAGGTTACATGCAATAATCAGATCAAATAAATTATCATATCTATCACCTCAGATGTTTTGCATTTCTAAAATTGGGCACATTCATAATTTTTTCTACAAATTGTTTCATATTATTCAGTAACACTTTCCAACTGCAATTAACTACACTATTATCTAGGAGATTAGAAGTTATTCCTCCTTTCTTGTTATACCCCTATGCCCATTAAAGATGGTATTCTGTAGAAGAGATAAAAGCTTCATGTTAGCTTTCATAACTCCATTTTTAATCTATGAATCTGTTCTTGAAGGTAGAACCCTAATGTTCAACGATCACATGAGCTCCCCATTTTTAATACTGTTGAATTTAGGATTATGGTCCAGCATGAATTTAGGGATAGACACACAAATATTCTAAGTATAGTACTTCAATTAAAACAATTAATAGAATGTCAAAGCATAAATTCAATAAAGAATTAGAGAATTTGTCAGACATAACAAAGACTTAGCAAAACACCCCATCTAAAAACAATAGAGTACACATTTTCCTCAAATGTATATGGAACATTCTTCTGAATAGAACATATGTTTGGCAGTTGAACAAATCCTTTTTTTTAAATTAATTTTAAGAGCTGGGCATGGTGCCACACTCCTGTAATCCCAACATTTGGGGGAAGAGGCAGGAGGATTGTGACAAGTTTCAGGCCAGCCTGAGCTAGACAGTGAGTTCAGGGCCAGCCTGAACTCCAAAGGGAGACATTATCTCAAAAAATAAATATTGGTACAATTTAAATAAGCATAATGACCATATTCTTCAAAAGGAATTTGTACCTGTACCTGGTATGTCTTAATTCCTCTTTTCCTCTACACAGAACACATATTAATGAAGTTTCAAATTTTGACATCATACAAAATGCCTTATCGAGGCACAATGGAATAAAAGTGGGACTTCATACACAAAGAAAATCCACACAAAAAGAGTTAAATGTTCTCTTGAATAACCAATGAGTCAAAGAAGAAATTGTAAAGAAAATAAATATCTGGAAATTAAGAAAAAGAAAACTGCATCAAAGAAAAATTTATGATATTCAACTATAGCATTGCTTAATAGGCAATTTATAGCTATAAATGCATACACTATAGGGCAGAACTATCACAACTAATTATTATATATTTAAAAAACACAAAAATGAGTAAAATTATCCAAAAGGTAACAGAAAATAGTAAAACTGATTACAGAGGAGACAAACAAAAAAGGAAATGAAAATAAATAAAATTATTTAGGTTGGCAAAGAAATAAAAGATTCCAATTACTAAATTCAGAGTGAAAGAGGACATTTCTACATACTTTGCTTTTTTTTTTTCTTTCTTTCTTTTTTTAGTCAGGGTCTCACTTTGTAGTTCAGGCTGGCCATGAGCTCACAGATATGATATTTACACATCCATGACCTATTTATTTCACTTATGTGAATGTCCTGAATGTACATCCATTTAAGTATAAAAGACTCACAGTTATCATTCTTTAAGGCAGAGTAATAGTCTATGTTATAGAAAAAACACAATGAATTTGAGTTTTTTTTTTCTTTTTTCTTTTCTCTTTTTTTTAATAAAGTTTTCTGAGTGTTTGCCTGAAGCTAAAACACCAGGACTCTCTGAGCTGGTGTCAAGCAGGATCTAGTAAAGAGAAAATGAGAAATAATTTCTCAGATTAAAAACAGAGATAGTGACCAAAATGGAAGATATGATTAGTAATACTAAAGAATAGGTCAGGGACATGATAGAACATCAGATTACAAAAGTAATGGAATCCATTACACATCTTCCTAGATTTCTAGGAGATGAAAATGTCCAAGGAAAGTTTGTAAAATAGGATGAATACATGTGAAAACTGAATATCAGACACAGAAGAAAGGATTGCTGTCAGTGAACATGAAAGGAAAAATTTATGAAAAAGCAACTGACTACAAGAAATCAGTCCAGCAGCTTCTAGATGATGAAAAGAAGAATAACATAAGACTGATTGGAATCAGTGAGGAAACAGGAGAAAGTGCCAAAGATATATTGCAAAAAAATGTTCATGGATGTGATGGAAAAAAAAAAAAAACTTCACGAGTAATGGAAAAAAATTGACATACAGATAAGTGAGACATATAGGATTCCAAGTGGCCAGGATATTTTAAAAAATATGAATAAAGCATATAATAATGAAGATTTCAGAAACCCAACAGAAGGATATATTGAAAACAGTCAAAGAAAAGAAAAAGAAAATTATACAAAGGAAAGCCCATGTCAAGGAGAGCCAGGAGTGAAGTATTTCAAACCCTAAAATAAAACAACCCCCAACCTAGTTTGATATATCCTCCAAATTTATCATTTCAAATCAATCGGGAAATATGATACAATCATGACAAAGAACACCTGAGAAACTTCACTAGTACAAAACCTATACTACTGTCATTATGCTGATGACATGATACTCTATCTAGATGATCCTAAAAACTTCACCAAACAGTTGTTAGACTTAATCACCAAATTAAGTAGCTTAGCTGGATAAAAGGTCAATGCTCAAAAATCAATCACATTTTTATACACAAATAACAGACTGATAGAGAAAGAAATCGGGGACTCAGTACTTTTTACAATAGCACCCAGAAAAATGAAATATCTAGGAGTAAATATAACAAAGGAGGAAAAGGACCTCTACTCTGAAAACTACAACACTCTGAAAAAGGAGATTGAAGAGGATATCCGACAATGGAAAGTCATACTTTGTTCCTGGGTAGAGAGAACCAACATCACAAAAATGGCTTTACTCCAACAACTACTATATAGATTCAATGCAATATTGATTGAAATCCCAACAGCATATTTCACAGATCTAGAGAAAATAATCCAAAAATTCATCTGGAACCACAAAAGCCCTAGAATATCAAAAGCAATTCTAGGAAACAAGGACATGGCAGGGGGTATCACTATCCCCAATTTGAAACTTTACTACAAAGCCACTCAGGTAACTATTCCCAACTTGAAACTTTACTACAAAGCCACTGAGGTAAAAATGGGATGATACTAGCAAAGAAACAGACATGAGGAACAGTGGAATAGATTAGAAGATCCAGAAACAACTCCAGATACACTAAGCCACCTCATCTTTGACAAAGGAGTGAAACATCCTCAATGGAAGAAAGATAGCCTCTTTAACAAGTGATGCTGGAAAAACTGGGCTTCAACTTGCCAAAATCTGAAGCTAGATCCATCTCTTTCACCGTGTAGTAGACTAAATCCACACTCAATTAGTGACCTAAATATTAAAACAGAAACTCTAAACCTGCTGCAAAACGGGTTAGGTAAAACTTTTGGAGACATTGTCTTAGGGAAAGAATTTATGAACAAAAACTTTACAGCATGAGAACTAGCATAAAGTATCAACAAATGGGATCTCATCCAATTAAAAAGCTTCTTCACAGCAAAACAAACTACTGGCACAGTTAAACCACAACCAACAACATGGGAAAAAAATCTTTACTAGCTGTTTCTCAGACAAAGGGCTACTATCTAGAATATATAAAGAGCTTAAATTGCCCAAATTTAAAGATCCAATTCAAAAATGGGCATCTGAAATGAACAGACACTTCTCAGAGAAAGAAGTAATAGTTGCCAAGAAGCATATGAAGAAATGCTAAACATCACTGTCATTTGATATATGCAGATGAAAACAACACTGAGACTTCCTTTAACTCCTCCAAGAATGACTGCTATTGCATAACTAACCAACAATAAATGCTGGCACGGCTGTGGGGAGAAATGAGCTCTTCTCCACTGTTGGTGGGAATGTTGACTTCTGCAATCATTGTGGAGGTCAGTGTGGAGATTCCTCAGAAAACTAGGATTACAGGTCTCATTAGATGCTGCTATTCCTCTGCTGGGGCTGTATTCAAAAGAATTAAAAGAATCATATCATAAATACATATGTGCACCCATGTTCATAGCTGCTCAGTTTGTGATATCTCAATCTTGGAAACAACCCAGATACACATCAACTGGAGACTGGATAAAGAAGATGTGTTTATATTTTTTATAAAATGGAGTATTGCTATACCATAAAGAATGACAAGTTTGAGTCATTTATGAGCAAATGGTCACACCTTGAGGGCACATTAACAAGTGAAATAAATAGGTCACAGATATCTAAATATTGTATCTTTTCTTTGGTATGAGAACCTATAGATGTAAATGAGTTCTAGAATGTATGATAGATTTTGTGAAATAGGAAATATTCAAAGGGAAATTGGTAGGGGAACATAATGAGGGGAAAGAATAAATATGATTAAAATGAAAAAGAAAGCACATGTATTTTGGGGGTGAGGGTTGTAGGGTGGGTAGGGATATGTGTAAACGTGAGAATTAACTTGTGTCATATACTGATAAAAGTTCCCTAATATTGGGGGTGATTATGAGTTGTATATAAAATGCATGAAGAAAGAATTCAATTAAAAATTGGCCAAGGAAGCAGAGTTGCGCAGCGGAAGCATGCTGGGCCCATAAAAATTGGCCATACTGGGCCGGAGATTAAACTCATTGGTTCTGGTGCCTGCCTCACAAGGGCAAGGTTCTGAGTTCGATCCCAGTGACCACATAGAATACTGGGGGTGGTGACTCATGCCCACCAGCAATCAATACCACATACCACAGTGCCAGGCATGGTGGCTCACGCCTATAATCCCAGCACTCCAGAGGCAGAGACAGGAGGATTGCTGAGTTCGAGGCTTGCCTGGGCTATATAGTGAGCTGAGGGCCAGCCTGAACTACAAAGGGAGACTCTGTCTCAAAAAAAAAAAAAAAAAGGCCATACTGCCAAAACTACTATATAGATTCAATGCAATACCAACTGAAATCCCAAAAGCATATTTCACAGATACAGTAAATAATAAAAAAAAAATCTGGATCCAGAAGAAATCTTGAGTAGCAAAAACAATTCTAGACAACAAGACCATGGCAGATTATATCACAGTCCTCAACTTGAAACTATACTGCAAAACCACTGTGATAAAAATAGCATGAAGAAATGTCCAACATCATTGGTCATTTGAGAAATGCAGATGAAAACAACACTGAGATTTCATCTCACGCCACAAAGAATGGCCTCGATTACAAAATCAACCAACAATAAATACTGGAGAGGCTGTGGGGAGAAAGGAACCCTTTTTCACCGCTGGTGGGATTGTTGACTTGTACAACCATTGTGGAGATCTGTGTGGAGATTTCTCAGAAAACTAGGACTAGGGGCCCCATTCAACCCTGCTATCCCCCTCCAGGAATATACCCAAAGGAATTTTAAAAATCACATTGGAAAGACAGATGCACATCCTTGTTCATAGCAGCTCAGCTCGTGATAGCCCAATCTTGGAAATAACCTAGATGCCCATCAACTAGAGACTGGATAAAGAAGATGTGGGTTTCTTAATGTAGTTTACTCTGCCATAAAGAAGAACAAGTTTTATTCATTTATGTGCAAATGGATACACCTTGAGGACACACTAAGTTAAATAAATAGATCACAGATATGTAAATGCCATATCTTTTCTTTGGTATGAGAATCTGTATATGTAAAGGAGTTCTATTCTAGAATGTATGATAGATTTTGTGAAATAGGAAATACCCAAAGGGAATGTGGTGGGAGAATGTAATGAGGAGAAATAATAAATATGATTCGGAAAGCAAAAGGAAGAACATGTATATAAGGGGTGGGGGAGTTGTGTGTGGGTACGGATATGGGTAAAATGAGAATTAACTTCTGTCATATATTGGTAAAAAAATGCCCAGTGTTGGGCCGGAGGGTTAGCTCAGTGGTTCCGGCACCTGCCTCGCAAGCGCAAGGTCCTGAGTTTGATCCCCGGTAGCCACATATAATGCTGGGTGTGCAGACACGCCCATCAACAATCAACACCGCATACCACAATGCCAGACGTGGTAGCTCACACCTGTAATCCCAGCACTCGGGAGGCAGAGACAGGAGGATTGCTGAGTTCGCGGTGGCTTGCCTGGGCACCATAGTGAGCTCAGGGCCAGCCTGAACTACAAAGCGAGACCCTGTCTCAAAAAGAAAAAAAAAAAAATGCCCAGTGTTGAGTGTGATTGTGAACTGTAAATAAAATGTACCAATAAAAATTCAATTAATTAAAAATAGCATGGTAATAGCAAAGAAAGAGAACCAAGGATCAATGGAACAGACTAGAATATTCAAAACCAACTCCATATATTCTAAGCCCTCTCATCTTTGACAAAGTAGCCAAATAGCCTTAGTGGAGGATATATAGCCTCTTTAAGAAATGGTTCTGGAAGAACTGAGTTTCACTGTGTCAAATATTAACACAAATTCTGTCTTTTTCTCCATTCACCAAAGTAAAATCAAAATAGACTAGAGACCTAAACATTAAAACAGAGACACTAAACCTGCTGGAACTTAGATTAGCTACTACTCTTGAAAATGTTGGCATAGGGATATTCTTTATAGCTATAACCTCAGCAGAGGGGATCTAGTAAGAAGAATCAACAACTGTGCTCTCATTTTAGTAAAAAACTTCTGCACAGCAAGAGAAGTCAACAGAGTAAAGACAGTCTACACTATGGGAAATATTTTTTTCAGCTGTTTCTCAGCAAAAGGACTATTATCTAGAGTATATAAAGAGCTTAAAATTTTAGCCTTCTCAATTTAAAGGGCCAATTAAAAATGGGCATTTGAAGTGAATAGACATTTTTCAGATGATTAAGTAAAGGCAGCTAAGAAACATGAAGAAATGTTCAACAATGCTGGTCATTAAAGAGATGCAGATAGAAACAACACTGAGATTTCATCTCACTCCACAAAGAATGGCGTTATCCCCAAATCAGCCAACAGCAAATACTGGTAGGGCTGTGGAGAGAAAGG
The DNA here is from genome assembly GCA_004025085.1 of Thryonomys swinderianus. Lineage (NCBI taxonomy): Eukaryota > Metazoa > Chordata > Mammalia > Rodentia > Thryonomyidae > Thryonomys > Thryonomys swinderianus. Next base: position 11,682 of record PVIC010014140.1, read on the forward strand.
AAGGTTTGTCTACTCTCACTGGGAATGCAGACTGGTGCGACCACTGTGGAGATCCGTGTGGAGATTCATTAAAAAACCAGGATTCACGGTCCTATTTGATCCTGTTATTTCCCTGCTATATACATATATGAAAGAGAAAGGAAAATAAAACTTAAGTATTTAAGGGGTGGAGTATTGTGGGGTGGATAGGGAATGGGAGAAAATGAGGATTAAATTGTGTCATATGCTCTTACAAATTCCCAATATTGTGTATAATCATGATATGATGTATATATACAATGTACAATATAGATAAAATAAAGAAAAAATTTTAGAAAGAATCATACCACAGCGGCAGCATAACTGATATGTATAACAGCTCAATTTATGGTAGGGGGAACTTGGAAACAGCCCAAATGCCCATCAGTGGGAGAATGGACAATGGAGATGTGTTTTTTTTTAATAAAGTTGAGTATTATGCAGCCAGAAAGAATGGTGAATTTGAGTCATTAATGTTCAAGCGCATATACCTTGAAGAACTATTCATAAGTGGAATAAATAGGACAAAGATGTGTAAATACTTTAGTATGAATAACTGAAGGTGTACATGAACACCAATAGGAATGACAGGCATTGTGAAATAAGAGAACATGCAAAACGAAAGGGAAAAATCAAGTGGGGGAAAGTAAAGAAAGGAAAGAAAAACCTTGGTGGTATAGAAAAAAGGGAAACAAACTAATGTCTATAGGGGTTTGGGTTTTTTGGGGAGGGCAGTGTAAAGGGAAAGAGGGAGAATCAAGATATGTCATGTAGGGCTGGAGAATTAGCTCAGTGGTTCTGGCGCCTGCTTTGCAAGCGCAAGGTCCTGAGTTCGATCCCCAGAAATCACATAAAATGCCGGGCATGGAGATTCACGCCCACCAGCAAATCAATACCACATACCACAGTGCCGGGCGTGGTGGCTCATGCCTGTAATCCCAGCACTCGGGAGGTAGAGACAGGAGGATTTCTGAGTTTGAAGCTTGCCTAGGTTTCATTGTGACCTCAGAGCCAGCCCAAACTACAAAAGTGAGACCCTGTCTAAAAAAAAAAAAAAAAATATGTATGGCTAGAAATTATCAATGTTGAATGTGATCATAGCTTATGTATAAAATGTATCAACAAAGTCAATTTAAAAAATAAATATCTTCCATTTCTATCCTCATCATCCCCATCTCTAAAGCCTGGAACTCATATGCATTCAATACATATTATTGAGGAATCAGAAAACAAATTAATCAGTTAAGCTGAATTATGAACTATGTAGATTTTGCATGGTTACAAGGAGTTTTTAAAATGGGGAGGTCATTATTCAGTTCTAACATCCCTGCCACATTTTGGTGCCTATGGCTTCGAAAAACTACTAATCTTGTCAACATGCACTCAACCGATACAACAATGATGTAACAATGATTTAAAGATGAACCAGGTTGACTCAGTTGTATATTGTAATGTGTTTAGTAAATAACTACTTTGTAGGGTTTGAAAAGTACACTTTTAGACCTATAGTGATTAGGTAAATGCTCTCTGACATTATAACATTGAAATAATACTTTCTAATAACTGAGGTGCTAGCAAAGGCACAAGAAGACCATATTTAAATGTACATAAATTAATGGGAGTTTCTTTGTTCTAACAAAACTTTATTTTAAAAAGTAAACAGGACCAGAGGGTTAGCCAGTGGTTCCGGCGCCTACCTCGCAAGCTCAAGGTCCTGAGTTCAATCCCTGTTAACTACATACAATGTTGGGAGTGGACACTCACACCCACCAGCCATCAATACCACATACCACAGTGCCGGGTGTGGTGGCTCATGCCTGTAATCCCAGCACTCGGGAGGCAGAGGCAGGAGGGTTGCTGAGTTTGAGGCTTGCCTGGGCTACATAGTGAGCTCAGAGCTAGCAAACTACAAAGTGAGACCCTGTCTCAAAAAAATAAATAAAATAAAATAATAAATAAAATAAAATAAAATAAAACAGCTATGTTCGCCCCACAAGCCAGTTTCTTGACTTCTATTTCAGTGTTTCACTAAATAGTCTTTAAGAAGCTTAAGTAATTTCTGTCTATTCCTATCTCATTTATTCATTAAGAATGGGGCTACATTTTATTTGATACCTGTACAGTATTCATTTACTCATGTAATGTTGTGCTTTTATTTTAGGATTACATAGACAATCTGATTTTTGTTGGCCTGTGTTCCTGAAGTAAATCCCAATATTAGTGTGTGTTTGTTATTTTTGTTGATATACATCTGAATTAAACTTGCTAAGTTATGTTTAGATATTTACTCCTACATGCACAATAAAATTATTTTTGTAATTTTTACCAAAAAGAAAGAAATGTACTAAGAATATTTTTCAAAAATTTGTTTCAGCTCTAATATTTCTTTGTTGAATTTTTATCTAGATTTATTTGTGACAGACTATTTGTTTTCCCTATGAAAATTGTTTTAGTGCTTATTTGATTTTTTGAGTTTGTTAATATTTATTTTATGTAGCTGGGTGCACTGGTATATACTGCATCTATATTCATGACTGCTATCTTTTCCTCTTAAATGGTTCCTTTAACAAGTATGTAGTGACATCCTTAGTCTTTTCTAATTGGATTTTATTTGAATCCACTTTACCTGCAAATAGTGCAGCCCCTATGTTTCTTTTTCTTGAGTAGTTTGTCTTCCTTTGACTTTAAGTATATGAATTTTTTGAGTTAAATATGTTTCTTACCTGCAGTGGATTGTTGGAGCTTATTTCTCTATCAGTTATTACAGTCTTCTTTTATTATTATTTGTGAATTGAGAGCATGCTCACTCATAGTTACAACTAATATGTATTGACTTATCCTTGTCATGCTATTTTCCAGCTGCTGGCCCTCTTTCTTTATTTTCTGTTTCATTGCTTTCCTTACTTGCTGAATTCCTAGAAATTCCTTCAGAACACATTGGAATGCTGGTTTGTTAGTCAAGAATTTCTTCAGGTGTTTCTGCCTTGGAAACATCTTATTTCTCCATCAAATTTGGCAGATCTCTGTGTGAGATACATCAGTCTGGGTCGGAAGGCTTTTATGGGGGGGGGGATATTTTACTGCAAGCTTTCCTGGATATCTATTTGAATCATTTCATGAATTCCATTTCTTTCCTACACAGGCATTCAGGGTTTCCATTGTTTTCCTAAGCTCATCTACTTTGGGATCCATGTCTATTCTAGGTTAATTATGATTATCATCTCTTTATTTATCTGAGAAATAATTTCTAATTTAACTTTCCCTAGAACCTTCTTTCATCTGCTGTTACTAGTTCAGAGGTTTCAGGTGAGTGGCTTTCATATTGTACCACCTTTCTCCCCCTTACTTTTCAAACTGGAAGTCTGAGGTTACATTTTTCTTCTCTGTTTTTTAATTTTTTTTAATTTTTTTTGCTTAGTTTTAAATACTGCATTGATGCTTTTAAATTGCTTATGGTAGATTGCTTTTTCAAATATTGAGCACTCTTAGGAAATGACTACTTCTCAAAGATGTCTTCTAGGTGCAGCTGGATTTTAGTTTTTGTGTCTGTCACAAAATTCAACCTCTTCATTTTATTGAGAATGAGAAATTGTTGCTATTTTCACAAGCCCCTTATCCTTTGTGACTTTTCTACAGCATTATTTATGACCCTCAGTCGATGTCCATATTGGCATAAAAGCAACGAGAAATGAGAACTTATGAGAAAAAAAACACGGCAGCTTGGATAAAGTAGTACATTAATAATGACAATAGAATCAAACAAATCTGAAAAATGACAAACTGTTTTAATTATTAATTGTCCACCTTTAGCTATATGAAGAAGATTTTAGGTCTATAATAAAATCTAAAAGAGTTGAAAATCATATATAATAAATATCCCTAAATATGGTGATTTTACCAGAGGGGAGAAAATTTAAAAGGGATTAGGGGGAAAATAGATAAACAGAAGAAGAATGATTAGGGAAGCAAAGCTGAAATACAAAGGAAGATGACTCAATCTTTGGAAAACAGGTGAAAGAAAAAAAAAAAAAAACAGGAGCCAACAAAAGAAGAAAGAACCACAACTAAGAACAGAACAAAACAACAATAACAAAACTAGAAATAATGTTCACACACAAAAACAAGAAGCAAACAAAACAAAACAAAAAAACAAGCAGCAAAAAAAAAATCAAGAAAAAGGCAAAGGGGAAAATAAGTCACTTCAGGATGTGTCTGTTTTCACTGGTAGACAAAAGGGGCAGACATAGCCCAGATTCATGTTAATTGGTCTCAGAAAATCAGTAATACAATTACAGTAGGATGATGAATAATTCCAGTAAACCTATCTTTTCAGCTGCACAGAAGTTCAGGCTGCTTCTGATTTCTGTCTATGAATCTTGGACCCGAGTTGCTCAGCCAGTTTGAATTCAGCTTCTTGACTTCATCTGTCTCCTATGGTTGTGTCTCCTCCTGAGACTGGAAACTTCTACACATAGCCAACTCCTGGCTGCTTTTAATCCTGAGTTTAGTTGGCTCCTTTCCAAAATGGCAAGCAGCCAATTACACTCTCTTGGGCACTCATGAAAAAGACTGGATTTATGCACCAGATAATTCAGTTCACAGCATGCACTGCAGCATTCCACTGGGACATGCATTTCTCTGCAGAGGCCCTTGGAGTATCCAGTAGTCACCTTGTCTTTGCAGACTTGAGTTGCCCCTCTAAATATATGCATTAGGATTGAGGGAAAGAGCAGTTTACCATCTCCTTCTTCATTGATGCCCCTCTCTTTGCTCTACCCCTGGATTCTAATTATCAATTTAGATCCTTCCTGGGTCTGGAGGGACTCGCTTCCCTCATTTTTGTCTTTCCCATGTTTCTATAATTCAACATCTGGACTCCAATTCCTGCAGAAGATGCTTCTTTGTTGATCATGATTCTGCTCTCTTACCAGAAGTCCTCTAGTTGATCATTCTTTATGGCTGAGTAATACTCCACTTTATATAAAAGGAACCCAAGGGAATAGACTAGAAGATGCATAAACAACTCCACACCTACTAAGTCATCTCATCTTTGACAAAGGAGCCAAACTGACTGTTCACTTTATGTACTTGTTGTATGTTAGTAAAATTTTATTTGTACGTACTTGGCTTTTCTAAATGGATTACATATGTCTAAAGAAAAAAACCTTACATCTCTTATTATACATATGGATGTTCTTAACAAGACTAATTTGTTTATTAATGGGTTTTTACCTTAGTGCTACAGTTCATAATAGCAAACTAGGTCTCTGGAAAATATCAGCAGCCTGTTAACATAATTAGAATCACTGACCAGATTGTCTTACCTGAGGGCACAGAGGAGACAAAGGTAACCAAAACAAGACCGGCTGCCAGAATATCAGGAAGCAAAAGATAAGCATAAAAGGAAAAAAATAATTCTGAAATAGCACACATGGCTCCTTTTAATTGTTTAAGTATTTGCTGTGTTTTAGAAGATGCTGTGTGTCTCTGAAATTTCTAAATTTTATTTTTAATTGACATAATCATTTTATAAACCTATGGGGTACAATGTGATGCCTAAATGCACATATGGATTATTAGATTTTTTTCATAAAACACAACTTTAAAAATACCTGAAGTGAAACACACAGTAACAGACTGATTCTGTCTTTTGTTTCACAATAAACTTGGTCAGAATTTGATGTATTTTGTTAAACATCATTCACATGTATCATTTCATATAAATAAATTCATTTTTCTGTTCAATTACATGTAGATATTGCCCCTCATAAGTCTTATTTATCCTTGATTTAATGAGAAAAAAACCCCAAAAGGTAAAGAGTGAGCAATGCTCACTTGTTACAGAATCTTATCATATTAAAAGTAAATTCAGATACTACAGATTTGTACTGTCTCTTCAAAGATATTGTTTTTCACTTAAATTTCATTCATGAAACTAAAGAACACTAAGAGCAAAAAGTTATTTCTTCAACAAAAAATAGGCTGTCTTTATTCAGTTCTTCATTCTGTTCAGGGGAATAAATAAGGATTCTTAGTTTTATTTCTAACTGGGCAAGTGACATCTATATCTCTGTTAAATAAGATCCTCCTTTGTAGACCATTTTTGTTATAAGTCAACAAAACATAATATAAATAAAGTGAAAACCTAGAGTCAGACCTTGAGTTCCATATCCTACCTACTCTGCTGTGTGACTTGTACACAAGGATGTTATCTTCTGTGAGCCTGTCATCTTGAAAGAAGATAGTTAAAGTTACAGTGCCATTGTAAAGGGTAAATGGAATTATGTATGTGAAAATCATATTCTGAAAGGTCAAATGATAAAGTTTGTCACCATTGCTATTATTATTGCCATAAGTTCCTGCTTTGTGGGATCTTAAAAAGATATACTAAATGGGATGAAGCATTACTTCAATAATCAAAGCCCCTGGAGCTTAGCAATAATAGCAATGCTAATAGCTACCATTTGACACAACCCGTCATGATCCAGCCCCTTTTGCCAATCGAATCTCATCTTCTATTTCTGTTCCCCCAGTTCACAATTTTCATGTCATATTGGTGTTTTTGCTCCACTTAGAGAAGGTTAAGATCATTCTTCCCTCATTAGAAATATTACATTTCTTCTTCTCTCTACCTGCCATTGTTTTCTCCTCAGATCTTTCTATGGCTGTCTTCCTTTATATTATTTGACTCTCTTACTGAGTGTTATATTCTCTAAGAGAAAGCTTTTCCAGACTACACTAAATTAAAAAAAATTATGCATTCTGCCAGTACAGTGGTCTTCTACTTCTTTTCTGTCATAATTTTTTCATGGTGCTTTCATCTGATGATGTGTGTTTGTCTATGAATCGTCTGTCTTCCTGATTAGGATGAGTTTTATGAGGGCAGATTTTTTAAAGTCTTGGTTCATCATTGAGTATAAGAGTAAAGAATAGTAGAGACATATGAGAATTACTCCATAGATTTTTTTCAACAGATGAATTACACTGACTGAGCTTCATGTGCCCAACTTTATTTTTCATGTATTGTTACATTTTAATATCTTTGTTGGGGTAGATTCCATCATCCTTATTTTGTAGAAGAGAAGGTTAAAGGTTAATGAGGTTAAACAAATGGCTCAAATTCACAGAACAATTAAGTAAGAAGCCCAGGATTTGAACCCAAATAATCTGATCCTACAGTCCTTATTAAAATCCTCATGCTTCTGGGGTTTATTTTTCATTTACCATGTACCGAGCAGTATGTTAAAACTTTATGAACACAATCTAATTTGATTCTCATTTTGTACAGGATACAATGTAGGGAGATTAAATACATTTTTTCAGTCACACAGTACTAAGGGATTATCTTGTATGAAATATATAAATAAAAATGAAAAATTTGCTTCCTCATTTAACAAACCGTTCTTCTGAATTCTTGTTATCAAAGAGAAATAAGTTCACACTGAATCACTTAAGTTCTTTGGCATAATAATGTACCTTTTATTACTATTAAAATTTGAACTGCATTTTTGCAGATGGGAACAAGAGTGACCTGTTTGCTTATTTCAAATAACTAGTTAACTGGTAACATTGCAACTAAAATTCAGGTCTTCTGACTCCAACTTACTTTCTATTTCTATTATATTTTGTCCTTAGCAACACTTTGTTTAATAAACTAAGCAAATTGGAAACAAAAATACTATGGTTTTTCTTATTTTTTAACATTTCCTATGTAATTTCACATAAATTTCCATCATCACCTGCACTTTTTATTGTAGTTCACATATTCTTTTGATTCATAAGTAACCCTTTCTGATAGCAGGAAAATTGTGCTAAGTATCCACTTAAGGATAGTAGTTTCCAAGGGAAAATCCATGAATTATTTTTATTATATATCTTTAGGGTTCAATAAAAGCCATGTGCAATAAACCTTGAATATATGTGAAATCACTTGTGTTAGTTCCATTAATCTAAGTGAGGAAACATTTAAAAATTCCATTGAGGGCCGGAGATTTAGCTCAGTGGTTCCAGCGCCTGCCTCACAAGCGCAAGGCCCTGAGTTCAATCCTGGTAACCACATACAATGCTGGGCGAGATGGCTCACGCCTGTAATCACAGCACTTAGGAGTCAGAGACAGGAGGATTGCTGAGTCCCAGGCTTGCCTGGGCTACATAGTGAGCTGAGGGCCAGTCTGAACTAAAAAGTGAGACCCTGTCTAAAAAAATCCACTGAAACATAAGATATTTTCAAGTAAAACAAGTCACTTGAAGATTTGCATATATAGCTATAAGCACTTGAAAATTCGTATGTTTCTTTTTTTCCTGGCTTTGTGCAGTTTTATCTTTACAACAGGACAGCCTCATACTCATTAACGAGAAACAAGTACTCTGAGTGTTCCCACAATGGCATTTAACAGAAGAAAAATAAATAACCAAGTTTTTCCTTAGCTGCAGTAACATGTTTTTCCATTAATGGAAACAACCTCAGCTAAATTAGTGAGGACCAATTGATTCTAATTTACTGAGGGGAAATAGAAATCTTCTCCACTGTCTAGACATCAGATTTCCACATGTACGTGCACCTGCATATATGCATTTTCATATTCAAAACAAAAACTCATTTCATGGTTACTTGCCATTTCTTAGTAATTGTGAAGTAATCTCTATAAGAGGGTGTATAATTAAAATTTTCATATAAAAAGACACCACTAATTTACAAATATTTCTAACTTCTGTTATTTCTTGAACGAGTGACCTGATTTTCATATTTTGAAAATGAACCTTGTCCTTTCCAACATTGGTATTTTCCTCTACGTGGGAAAATATTAATAGTCCAAACTTAGGTTTCTGCAAGAAAAAAGTAGAAATTTAAAAAAATCCATTTCTGGACACATGGGGAGAACACAAAAACTTTTCCCTACTATATTTTATTACTATTTTTATAGTTCCACCTGTTTCATATAATCAAAAGAATGGATAATACAGAGGTATTGTTTTTTTTAATTTCAAGGAATATAATTAATTTAGTGCAAAGATACATGCTTAAAATACAAAGATTAAATTAATTATCAATTAAAATTTATAAAGACAAAATAATGTATATCCATTCAATAGCCAAAGTGATAAAAGATTTCTTAAAGAAAAAAACTAATTTAAATTTATATTCAGTTGGAAAAATCAGATAGGGCTTGTTGGAGACAGTAGATGCATTTTTGAGCCAAATTTTAAAAGAGTTGAGACATGAATCAGCAGACAGAGGCCATTTTAGCATGGAAACTATATCTGTAACAGAGGAGTGTATTTGGGGAGAGTGATGAAAGATCATGTTGCTGATCAAGAGCTGCAAGTTGATAGAGGTCACTGCAGGTCAGGCAGAGGAATGTAGATTTAATAATAAAAGTAATATGAAGCCACTTTAACTTTATGAGAAAGGAAATAACATAATAAAGCAAATCTAAGCTACAATGTGGTAGGACACTTGTACAAGATCACAGAGTCTAAAACTCAATTATGGGTTTGAATTCTGGCTCTTCAGCTTCCTAGTGAGCTTGCAAGTCATTAAACTCCCATGTAAAATAAAATGTGAAAATGGTGCCAATTTAATGGAGTTGTCTGAGGATTAGATGTTTTCATGTAGGTAAAATGATTAGGACAGTACTTTGCACAAAGTAACTATTCAATAAATGTTAGCTCATACTTTAACAGAGGAGAGAGTACTTTACCTGGTGTCATTTTTCAATTTAGCCATTGGTACTGTTTTTGTACCTTTTGGTGTATATTTTATTCTTCACCAACATAAATGAGTTTGTTCAACTACTCAGACTGAACATACTACCTCTGGAATAGCCTTGGAATTTTCCACCAATCCACATTCTTACTCTGGTTAAAAGCAGTCCTTCATTCACTCATCCTACACAGATGCCACTCCTCATTTATCCCTCTTTACATGGTACAAGTGCCCTGGTCAATTTTTTTTTTATTTTCACATGATTATACTTGCAATAATTCTCTCAACCTTCCATGCAAGTCATTCTTTCTTAGATTTCTAGCTTGACTAAAGGCAGAACCCAGAATTCATAGGTATCATCCACATACATTTATGATGTTTCTCTCATGTTATAAATATATTGAAATAACATATTTTACTATTGTCAGTTATTTGAAGGGCAAGAAGAGACTCCCTAGAAAAAAACAAATACTGAGTGCTTACAGCATGTAGTCATTGAAATCAGAGGGTTTGAGTTTGTATCTTGAATTCTATCTACTTAGATTTCTTCATTAACAAAATGAAAAAAATGAATTGTTTCAACCTCATGTAAATGCTTAGAAAATTATATAAAGTGATACATTTAAAAGGTTTAGCACTCTGTATGGGATATAGAGCTTAATAAAGGGTAACTCTTACTATAATTAGTACTATTCAATTAATTCTAACTCAAAACCATAGGAGAACAACTGTTTCCCTTGTAGAACTAGAAGTAGGTTTAGATTAAAAGAACTTATACAATGAGACAGAGCTAATAAATGGCTGGATTTAGATATTAGTCGTGTCTGCTGCTTTTCCATTACATTTTATCCTGCTATTTCTTTGCCTTTCCTTTACTTTTAGATATGTAAAGAAGAATGTTATTACTACATTTCAGTCTCTTAAATTAATTTCCTTCACTTGTGGCTGTAGAGGTATATCAATAATAAACCAACTATTTCTGCCCCTATGTTTTCTAGGCATCTTGTATAATATCTTCTCTTAAACCTGAGGAAGAGTTGATAAAAATACCTGCGCAAATAGCATTACACTGAAATAGATTCCTTTCTTGTTCTTCTTCTTTTTTTTTTTTTGATTGAATTCTTCATTGGTACATTTTACATCCAGTTCACAATCTCACTCAACACTGGGGAATTTGTACCAGTATATGACACGAGTTGATTCTCATTTTTACCCATATCCCTACCCATCCCACAACCCCACCAACCTCTATATACATGTGCTTTCTTTTTCTTTTCAAATCATATTTATTCTTTACCCTCATTACTTTCATCTATCACATTCCCTTGGAGTATTTTTTATTTCACAAAATATATCATATGTTCTAGAACTCATTTACACCTAAAGATTCTCATATCAGAGAAAAAATACAATATTTACATATCTGTGATCTATTTATCTCACTTATTATTTTGTCCTCAAGGTATGTCCATTTGTACATAAATGAATGAAACTTGTCATTCTTTATGGCAGAGTAATACTCCATTTTATATATTAAAAAAAAAAAAAACACATCTTTCTTATCCAGTCTCCAGTTTGGCATCAGGGTTGTTTCCAAGATTGGGCTGTCACAAACTGAGCTGCTATGAACATGGGTGCACATATGTTTTCACGAAATTATCCTTTTAATTCCTTCAAGTATATTCCCAGAGGGGGAATAGCAGGGTCAAATGAGATCTCCAACCTTAATTTTCCTAGGAATTTCCACAGTGGTTGCACAAGTGATCCCTTTCTTCTTTGCAACAGAAACCCTAAAACTATCCCAGATTTATTTGCACCTCCTAGTGAATATCACCATAGATTTTTTTTGTTTTGTTTTGTTTTGTTTTTGCTTTTTGAAAAAGGGTCTCACTTTGTAGTTCAGGCTGGCCCTGAGCTCACTATGGTGCCCGGGTAAGCCACCGCAAACTCAGCAATCCTCCTGTCTCTGCCTCCCGAGTGCTGGGATGACAGGCATGAGCCACCACGTCCGGCATTGTGGTATGCGGTGTTGATTGTTGGTGGGCGTGTCTCCACGCCCAGCATTATATGTGGTTACCGGGGATCAAACTCAGGACCTTACGCTTGCGAGGCAGGCGCCGGAACCACTGAGCTAACCCTCCGGCCCGATTGTTCCTAATTCTATAAAGACATATGAATCAATTAACATAAGCTTCAGAAAATGAATTTAAAATCCAATATTTGAAAGATTTTAGGAAATTCACAGCATTGTTAGATCAATTACCTTAAGCTCATGTCTCCCTAACACCTATGGAGAAGAACACTGGTTTAATGGGAAGGTTCTTGACAAGGACCATTCAGTCGTCATAAGTTTGTGAAGCATTGCATGCTATAATCTTTTTCTACGAAATTCAAAATGCTTTTTATGAAAAAAAATTTCTTTTCATTGTAAGTAAAAATATCTATTTCAGCTACCTTAAGTTTAAAATGGAATTTATTAGAAGGATGCTATATTAACTGCTAGAAATAATGCCTAAACAACTTTAGTCCAATAACAAATTAAAATATCTCATCATCAAAGTACTCAGAAGTTTCCAAAATGAGTGCTGAGACCAATACTGTCCAAAATACTTAAAATTCTCATGGCAATCTTTTTTAATTGAATTCTTTATTGGTACATTTTATATACAGTTCACAATCACACTCAACATTGGGGAATTTGTACCAGTATATGACAGAAGTTAATTCACATTTTTACCCATTCCCTACCCACCCACAACTCCCCGACCCTTATATATATATGTTATTTCTTGTGCTGTGGCTGAGTCTTCAAAATATTTAGCCATCACTATTAAACATTTTAATAACAGACACAAAACATTCTGATGCAGAAATTTTAGACTGTGCACAAAAATCCACATTTTTTGCATCACTTTCACATGAGAATGAAGAAGAGCATATTTAGGCACCATTTTTATATACCAGTACCAAGATCTGGACAGTAGAAATATTCAGTTTCTGTCTCTCAGCTCGAAATTTTATGAAGAAAACTGTACTAAGTGGGCCCTTGAGATTCAGATATTTTATTCTGTGACCAGCCAATTATGGGTGAAGAATAAGTCCATATTCAGTTGCAGAAAATGTATTCTGAGTGATAGGGAAACATGAAGGATTGTATTCTCTGGAAAATCCATATGTTGAACCTAATTCAAAATCTGTTAGTATTAAGAGGTGGAAATTTATGGGAAATGATTTAATCATGAGGTTCTATTCTCCTGGTTTGGACTAGTACTCTATTAGAAAGCTCTGAAGGAGCTTTTTGGCTCCTTCCACCACACGGGAACATATAAAAGGCATCACTTATGAAGAACAGCCCCTCACAGGTACCAAACCTGCTAGAACTTCAATCTTTGATTCAGGCTTCCAACACTGTGCATGATATACTTTTGTTATTTTTTTTTTTTTTTTTTTTTTTTTGCTTTTTGGAGACAGGGTCTCGCTTTGTAGTTCAGGCTGGCCCTGAGCTCACTATGGTGCCCAGGCAAGCCGCCGCGAACTCAGCAATCCTCCCGTCTCTGCCTCCCGAGTGCTGGGATTACAGGCGTGAGCCACCACGCCCAGCATTTACTTTTGTTATTTATTAATAACCCAATCTAAGGTATTTTTATAGCACCACTAATGGAGAGAGGAAAAGTTTTTGTGAGGTAGCCACCCATGAATGGTCTACATTTAAAAACATTCTAAGAGGTGCCTTTAATTTTTTGGAACCAAGCTTTGTTCACAAATCTCAGTTTCACGTAAAAATAATATAACTTGGGAAGTAATATTCAAAATACATATTAGTTAATATTGAGTGAGAAAACCAGTAAACTGAAGCTATATTTTTTCCTTTTACTTTTACAGACGTGTCTTACATGGCTTTCAGCTGATACATATTTTCTGTTTCAATATGACATAGCAGATGGCCTGACCTCTTAAATGTGGAATAGTTTTTCTCTCTCCACTTATTAGCTCATGAGATGGTATGGAACAAAGAGGTCAGGGGATACAAAATAATTAAATGAGATTTCTTTCCTTCTTTCTTTCTTCCTTTCTTTCTTTCTTCATTTCTTTCTTTCTTTCTTTCTTTCTTTCTTTCTTTCTTTCTTTCTTTCTTTCTTTCTTTCTTTCTTTCTTTCTTCCTTTCTTTCTTTTCTTTTTCTTTCTCTCTCTCTCTCTTTCTTTTTTCCTTTCTTTCTTTCTTTCTTTCTTTCTTTCTTTCTTTCTTTCTTTCTTTCTTTCTTTCTTTCTTTCTTTCTTTCTTTCTTTCTTTCTTTCTTTCTTTCTTTCTTCTTTCTTTCTTTTCAACTGGGCATCAAACTCACAACCTTGCACTTGGAAAGCAGGAAGCAGCACCACTGAGCTAAATCCCAGGCTTAATCAAATGAATTTAACAAACACTACATATACTATTTTTACATTTCATAAGGTGCATAATCATATAAAAGACTTTGACAGGCCTTTTTGACTAGGACAATTGTACAACTTTGTTTGAATAAATGTTTCCTAATTTATCTGTTCGGAAAAACTAACTCCCATCAGTGAAACATATCTCATCCAGATGCAGCACCAGGGGAACCAGGGAATCTCAAGTCCCACCTTTGCTCCATTCCTCCTGGCTGCTTTTTAATAATTTTCTGACCTAGGATAAACAAGCAATTTAAAATAGCACCATAGGTTTCCTGTTCTGAAAGTGGATCATTTTAGCTATCATTTAAGGCATTTTTCTAACCTCCTTTGGTTTTTCTTCTACTACAAGGAGAGCAAAGTTTATAACACATTCTTCTGATCCAGTTAAATATTGTGTCAAAAGCACCTTGTATGAAAGACATGTTCGGATTGCAAATTTGGTGTTTGTGGTTGTACAAGAAAAACAACTTTTGTCTCACTGTACAGCTCTAAAAATCATCGTTGATTAATTGGAAACTTGAACAGCCACAAAACTGGATTAGCCCCAAATAAAAACCATTCCTGGAGAAATCCAAAGTTCTGTACGTATTCTGGGCAGCAGCCTTTCCGGTGTGTACCTTTAATAGATAATGCACGGTATATTACTTTCTATATTTCAAGCAATACGGAAAACATGCTATGGAGGATCTGACCTGCCATGTTCACCTGTCCTTACATCTGCGTTTGAAACAGGTGCCCTTGAGTTACACACATATCCAAAGCCGGGACAATGTGCTTCAGGGCATCGGTGTGATGTGGACAAACTTCATGGATGAGAAGTCAGTCCCTGCATCCAAAGGAAAAAGTAAATGTGTCACCATCGAACGTTTCGCTGCATGTTTTTCAGAGGAAGATCCTGGCTTTGTATGTCTCAAGAAATGGGAAAAATTAAAATGCCAAAGCAAAAGTGAGGCAGAGCTTTCTGACACAGCCCTCCTATTTGTCAATGCTTGGGGAAGAAAAATAAAATAAATAAACGAAAAAATGTAAAAACTGAAGCAAAAGCCTAAATGACATTTTATTCATATTAATTTAAATAAAGTCAGAAATCAAACAGGAAGAGCCCAGCTCAAGGCAGCTGCCACCTATCTGGACCTGGCTTCGGGAATGTGGCATCTATTCCCTGGAGGCTGCCCTTCCTGACCACCACGCAGGCTCAGCAGCCTCCCACTTCTCTTGCCAGCACCGATCAGGATGGTACAGCATCTCTGCTGCTTGGGCTTCAGCACTTGCAGAGCACTATGGTTCTTGCCTGTAGTAACTGCTTTAGCCATGCTAGTGTTGTTCACAGAAACTTTTGGAAACTCTCTTTCCCTTTCTTTTTTTTTCTGTGACCCTCTTACAGTTTCCCAGCATGTCCACCCTTCCATCATTTCTTACTAAATTTCCGTTTAACTATTAAAATTATCACCATAAGGCTGGCTATCTCCTGGGCTCCATCTGTTTTTCCTTTCAAATTCCGCATACTCTGGGACAAAGCTTGCTTGAGAATTCTATTTTGCAATCTTCAAAACTTGAGTTTGTCAGTTGCCACATCCTAATAGTGAAGAAATCCCCAAATGTTTGGCCTTGAAGAGGAAAACTACACACACTGCATGTATGGACTCACAATTGAGAGATAGGAAAAAAAAAACAAAGAAGTATGAAAAATTTCTTGGGCTTGTTGGTTCATTCTGATAACTAAGTAGATATTTGCTAAAAATATAACTAATAGAATCTGGAGATACATAGACCAATGTGCCACAGATCAAGCCATGTGAGGTTTGTTATACTTTAATAAGACCTAAGAATGAAAAGGGTTAGATTTAAAAGTCATTGTTATTTGCTATTTATTTGCTAGCTATTTGTTATTTTATAACAAATAACTGAAAGGAGGGGTATTTATCCTAACAGAGCTGTTCAGTTTTACAGACAAATAATGTAAAATAATATGCTTTCTTGATTTGGTTGTTATTTTAGTAATTTTTTTTTCTTATTTAAAATGTAAGTTAACCTTTTCCAATTAATTATTAAATATCCGCAGCAGTACACCAATTTAAGTTCCATTTGAATAAAAGAGAGTGCTTTTAAGAATTATGCCAGAACTTTGGTTTAATTACTGTGACAATTCAACTTTTATTTTTCCAGTACAAAAAAGAAAGGCAGTACACATCGTATGTGAGAGCTTTTTTACCTATTAAAAAGAATAAAATGTTTTGATTATATTAATTCAGTCTTTCATTAGTACTATTCGCTTTTGTTACTATTTCTTATTCCAAAATTCAGAAACCAATTAAGCAGTCTTAATTAGTACCTGTCACATGCCCACAATACATGCCAAATAGTCAATTAAGTGTCTTAAAAGTTCCTTAATGTACTGTTTTCTCTTTGTTTTTATAGCACTTTTCATTGACAGTTAAGTAATTCAGACAAGACGACAGCCTGAACTAAATAGCAAATAAAAATGGCTTCAGAAGTTAAATACACACTAAGTGATGAAGTTTTAAAGCATAAGTACATGAAAAAAAAGATTGAAAAGATCTGTGAAATCATCTTAAGAAAAGCATCAATCTTTCAATTACTGAGTACTAGTGTCTGTAAAAATTATCATTCAATTACTCATTCCTATTTTTATTGTGCTTGTTTTCCATTTAGCTGCTTATGCATTTTTTTTTTTTTGAGACAGGGTCTCGCTTTGTAGTTCATTCAGGCTGGCTCTGAGCTCACTATGCAGCTCAGGCAAGCCTCGAACTCAGCAATCCTCCTGTCTCTGCCTCCCGAATGCTGGGATTGCAGGCGTGAGCCACCATGCCCGGCACTGTGGTATGTGGTATTGATGGCTGGTGGGCGTGAGTCTCCATGCCCAGAATTGTATGTAGTTACCGGGGATTGAACTCAGGACCTTGTGCTTGTGAGGCAGGCGCTGGAACCACTGAGCTAACCCTCCGGCCCTATGCATATTTCTTCACTAGATTCCTTTCAAGGATTGATCATAAGGATGAAACTATTCAGACAGGCTTCTTTCGTACTATGCAGGTTTTCTGAACTGAAATGTTCACCACAAATTTCCTAACTGGTTTTCAAGCACATATTTAAAATCAGTGCTTTCAGTTAGAAAAAGTAAACTATTCTATTTAAAGTCTGGTTACCTCAGATATCAACACTAATAATATCAATATTGTTACACACACACACACACACTGGGTTATACAAAGAAAAAGTAAATGTTTAAGTCTCAACAACCTTATTAGAATAAAACATACTGAGCAGAAAAAATGGAGTAAGTGTACTGGAAGAGAATGGGGGTATTTTGAATGAAATAAATGGCAATGGGTCTTGTACATTGTTTATTTAAGCTTTCACTGTATTTTATCATTCCATGTTGATCAATTTCTGTCAAATAAAAATATTATGGTGTGTCTTTATTGAACTTACTCACTAGATCTGGCACCATGTAACTTTTGGTTCTTCTCTGAAGTCAAAATGACATGAAAGGTCAACAGTTTGAATTGCATCTGTCCAACCATTGCAACAACCATGCTGGAGTAAATATGTTACATTGACAAAAGCAGACTTCTCTAGCTGTTTCACAAGTGTCAAACAGGATAACTGTGCTTAAAGCAAGGGATAGTGTTTTTTAGTCTTAATGGCAATGTGACTTTCATTGATATATGTTTAAAAATTTATACATTGAATATAGTTTGATCACTATATGTATATAGATATACATGTGTATTTGTGTGTGTTTATAGACAGTATATGTGTTGTATATGACAGTATACACAGCATTTATACCTGCTTAAACCACTGCTTGAATTGCTAGTATCTGTATTTGGCCCCCTTATTTCTGTTCCCATATGCCTGTTACATCACTGTGGCCTCAGAGTGAAAAAAGAACTGGATAGGTGGGAGAAAGGTGATACAAGAGAGAGTTTGTGAGCTTTACTGATACTGGCAGAGGGATAGCTCTAGAAGAGGTGATACTACTAGCTAACTAGAATTCTTTAAATCAAGCTGTAAGATTAAGCTCCTTTTTTGTTAAACTAAGCAGATCAAGAATGAAATTCAAACTGGAACTTCTTAACATTTCTATTAAAATACAACATTTGGGCCAGAGATTTAGCTCAGTGATTCTGGTTCCTGCCTAGAAAGCACAAGGTCCCTGGTTTGATCCCTGGTAACCACATACAACAATAGGGCATGGTGGCTCACGCCCACTGGCAATCAGTACCACATACCACAAATGCAGGGCTTGGTGGCTCAAGACTGTAATCCCAGGACTCAGGAGGCAGAGGCAGGAGATTGCTCAGTTTGAGGCTTGCCTGGGATACATAGTGAGGAACTCATGGTGAGCCTGAACTACAAAGTGAGACCCTGTCTCAAAAAAATAAATAAATAAAAAATACAACATTAAAATATTATTACCTTTATTAAACATATATCAATTTAAAAACTTGTATGGAAATAGCGAACATTATCTATAATAATGAAGGAAAACTACAGATCCAGCCTCTGGTAAGGGGACTTCAGGAAACCATTGAAACTGATTTTTATGAAAGTATCTTTGGCATAGACATGAATAAGAATAATTACAATAATTAAATTATGTTTGCATATAAATAAAGACCTTATGTAAACATGACCAAATTACATTACCAATTTATAACGGCTGGATTTTGAGGAGGGATAGAGGAGGATTAAAAAGATGTTACCCAATAAAAACAGCCTACAAGAAACATATACATATAATTTTAAATAGGAAAATAATGGACACATGTATATATATTGTATAATTACAGCTTTATTTCAGTGATGACATGTTGAATGTTGAAAGACAGATTAGAAAGGAACATAGAAAACGTATCACAAAGTGATAAAATCATGTGATATAATCTTTAAATAATACACAATTTTGCTATTTCAGTCTGGTTTCCCAAAAGTAGAAATTAAATTTAAGATGTACAAGTGTACTTTTAAAATATTTACAATCTTTTTCTATAAAAGGGAACATTACTCTGCCTTAAAGAATGATGTTTGAGTTATTTATACTCAAATTAATGTATTTTCAGGAGATACTCAAAGTTAAACAAGTCACAGATGTGTAAACCCCATATCTGTTCTCTTGTATGAGAAACTTAAGATATTAATGAGTTCAAGAATGTATGATGGATATTATGAAATAAAAAATATTCAAAGAAAAATGGGGTGGAGAGGGGAGTAATGAGGGGTATGAAAAAATGGGATGTTAATAAAAAAGGAAAACAAAATTTATATATTTAGGGGGCAGGGTATTGTGTGGTTGGTAGAGGAACAGGAAAAATGAGAATTAAATTGTGTCATATACTTGTACAAATTCCAAATATTGAGTGTGATCATGATGTGTATATACAATGTACCAATAAAGATAAAAACTAATAAAAATATTTATAGTCTTTGGAGGCTAAGGCAGCAAGATCACTATTACTTTCAGGCAAGCCTGAGCTACAGAATGAATTAAAGTCTAGCTAGAACTGTGTGGTGAGATCCTCTCACATTTTTTTTTTTTTTGAGACAGTGTCTGGCTTCCTAGTTCAGGCTGGCTCAGAATTCACTATGTAGCCCAGCCCAGATTCTTACAGTGACAGAACCATAATTTTGAGACCGTTTTAGTGCATATAATGTAAAACATATAAATTCAGATGAGAGTTAATTCACCTTAATTCTCTGCGCTCTAGATAGGATTTATGACCAGTTTATTGTAAACACAGTTTGATATTTTACTGAATTTATGGCCTATGCCTTGCACTATTTTGGCTCAATATTTCTAATAGTTTAATTTGCAATCAAATAAATTTTATTTTTTGAAATTACTTTTTACAGCAAAGGCGTTTATGGTCTTCATGGAGGTAAGATTATAAGATAGTGTTCTGTATAAATCAAATCAAATTTCAGTTGAGAGAAAAACACATGTAATAACCTTGACATTTAGACAAACGCTGAAACTTGGAAAAATAATTAACCAGTTTGGGCCACCCTCTGCATAGAGGGAGTCCACTTTACATTAAGCCTAGAGTAAACCTGGTTATTTCAGACTCTCTAAAGTCTTAAGGAAAGAATTAAACGTATTTTATTGTTGGAAGAATTGCACTTATTTATCCAGAATGGACAATGTATCTAAAAATGTACCTCAATTTAGAATAATTACATTGTTTTATTTGTTTTGTGGCCTAGTAATCCTGTTGGTAATCTGTATATATGACAATTAGCTTTACAATGACTTACAAGGCAAATAAATGAATTTGATGTTGGCAAAATAAAAGGAGGATGGAGACAAAGGGTGAAAAGAATTGAGATATGTTATGTATATATATATCAACTTCTTATGATTATAATCACTATCCTCTGAAAATGTGCTAACAAAAACTAAAGTAAAAAATCTGAAGCAAGGCCCATCATCCACAGTAATGTACTGTGAAGAAATAAATTTTTTAAAAAAGAATTAGACTTATTACTAGGTGGTTCTGAAACTTGGTTTAGGTTACCACAACAAGGGAATCTGTCAGGCATATCAACCACTGAGGTGTTGAGTATTTCTTCTGTTTGTCTTCCATACATTTTCTATTTGTTTTCTCTATGAACCAAGAATTTTGTTTTGTTTTGGCATTATAAGTCATTCCAAAAATAATATACCTGTGCTGGAGATTTAGCTCAGTGGTTCTGGCACCTGCCTACCAAGCACAAGGTCCCTAGTTCAGTGCCTGTAACCACATACAACAATACTGTGTGTGGCAACTCACGCCCACCTGCAGTCAGTACCACATACTACAAGGCCAGTCATGGTCGCTCAAACCTGTCAGCTCATCACTCGGGAGGCAGAGGCAGGAGGTTTGTTGAGTTCGAGGCTTGCCTGGGCTACATAGTGAGCTCAGGGCCAGGCTGAACTACAAAGCTAGACCCTGTCTCAAAGAAGAAGAAGAAAGAAGAAGAAGGAGGAGAAGGAGAAGGAGAAGGAAAGAAGAAGAAGAAGAAGAAGAAGAAGAAGAAGAAGAAGAAGAAGAAGAAGAAGAAGAAGAAGAAGAAGAAGAAGAAGAAGAAGAAGAAGAAGAAGAAGAACAACAACAACAACAACAACAACAACAACAACAACAACAACAACAACAACAACAACAACAACAGGACCTCTCTTTTCTCTTTGAGGAAGGAACTACTAATAGGACCACTTTCATCAATATTGGGTACCTATAAACACAGTGAGGAGCTTACAATACCTTTCATTACTCAGTTTCTTTCCCTTTCTTTATTGGATTTATTGGTACATTTTACATATACACTATGATCATATTCATTTTTGAGAATTTGTACCTGTACATGGTTTATTTTGATTCTCATGTTCTCTGATTCCCCCACCTTCCTTAAATCCCCTACACTACTATATATATATATATATATATATATATATATATATATATATATATGTATATAAAATCTTTGTTTCCATTTTTTTGTTTTTACTATCATTTTTTTCTTCCCTTCTTTACTTTACCCTACTCCCTTTTCCCATTGACCATTTTCTAAAAGATGACAAATCAGAGCCATTTGTACTTTAGTAGATGTACCTTGAGGACATACTCACAAGTAAAATAAATAGGACACAGATGTGTAAAGTCTGTATTGTTTCTCAAGTATGTGAAACTGAAGGTATAGATGAGGTACTGGGAAATTGTTTTCTAAGGCTCTGCATGTGTCAGAGCTGGCTCAGTTTGCCCTGAATGTTTAACTAGTTACTCTATCAGCTTTTACAGGGAGCAGGGCAGTGTCAACTCTGTTTGGGGGTGTGCAGGTGTGTGTCACTCAGAAAGGACAACCTGGGAGCTGTTGACAGGCAGGTCACTTCCTTGTACTGGAGTGTCAGCTGTGGCTGTATCTTACTATGACGACACATTTTACACAGTAATATCAGTATTACTTCAGTCCACCTTGCTTTCAATTAGTATTTTTTGGCAAAGATAAGATCTTGATGGACCTGTTACAAAGGTGAGGATGACACAGTGGAAGCCTTCATTAGTGCAAAGTCCTGCAGTTGTCCAGAGAGCCATGATCTGAGATGTGTTTAATCCCACAACCACCAGGCAAGAGGCACTTCTCAGTCACCATGTCTTCAATTTCATCTGCATTGAACTTGGTGAAGCCCCTATTCTTTGACATGTGGGCCTTCTGGCTGCCAGTGAAGTTGAAATAGACACTTCAGAGGGCCTTGATCACGTGTTCCTTGTTCCGCAGCTTGGTGCAGATGGAGATGATAACTTATCCAATGTGAGCCCTCACCATTGAACCCTAGGGCTTTTCAAAGGCTCCCAGAAGGCCTTTTTGTAACCTATATAGGGGACAGAACAAGGTCAGATAGGACTTCCAACAAGAAGCAGTGTTGCCAAGGTCCCTTAAGGCAACCCATATGAGCTGTGAGCTGTGAGCTGTGAGCTGTGAGTGTGTACACTCTGAGGAGGATGCTGTTTGTGGCCACGGCACATAACCAGCAAAGTCAGCACTCTTTTTCAACACACTAAGTGTGTGCTTTCTGTGTCCACTTAAGATTCTAAGAAATTCACTGAAAAATTATAATTCAGCTGTAATTAGTATTATGTATTAGAGTCCTTATCATATAAGGACTCATTTGACATTATGTATATAATGGTTAGTGTACTTTATAATGCACACTGAGGACAATTCTCACTTCACAGATCTAAGAATTATATTGGAAAGTGGGAGGTAACCACTTTAAGAGAAATTCAGTTTGATTTGTAAGGACATACTTGATTTGTTTTCATACTCTGATCTGAGAAAAATAATTTTAACTGTGACTTTATTTTCTTAATAAGTAGCTCATATACCTTTGCCTGAAGTAGTCAAATAGGTATCCAAATATGATAGGTGACTCATAAAGAGATGAAGCCTAATAAGTCTATTGGTTGATAGCCTAAGACCTCCTTATATAGAAATTTATTAATCAAACTATGGGTATAGCATATTCTGAAGTTTTCCAACAGAGTCTATAATTAGATTGAAATATTAGCTTACTTCCCTGGAGCTTCAGTTATTTCTTATTGAATTGTAATCTACTTGAGATATTTGTGCTGTCCACTCAATCTTCTAAAAATTTCATCTGAAATATCTTAAGCTGCAATTACTTTCCCCAGTAGTTTCCAATCATCCATATTCAAATATATTTGCTATTAATTATTTTTCCAGATGCAAACCAAAACAGACAGGCTTTTGTTGTACCTGTTAATTTCATTTGTGACACAGTAAAAACTTTTGTGTCAATCAAATGCTATTAAGTCGTTATAAAGAAATATAGAAGCATATTTGAAGACATGTGAAAGGGCAGCTTTCCTGTGCCCTTGGTGCTCTCGCATGGCTTGTTCTGACATCCTTTGGAGAGTGACATAGTGGCATCAGGTCAGCATCTAACATCACTTGTTTTGCTGATGTGAAATTCCAGTCTTTGAAAAATTAGGTTAAAATGTTAGGAAATTTCTTCATTTCAACTTGTGATACAACATAAAAGAAACATTTACTGTATTGTTTCCATCAATTTGCTCATTAACATTATTATATAGGTATATATGGAAAAAATTAAATATATTTATTTGAAAAATATATATCTTCATACACAGACAATGAAGTGTACTTCAATCTTCTTCAGTGAAGCCCAGAACACAAGAAAACTCAAAATTTGAAAGATTTTAATGCTTCTTAGGAAACAAAATATAGCCCTCAAATTTACAGGATTTTGAATCCTATCTTCAAGGCAAAATTTATATTTTTCAAATATTATCCTACAATATTAACAAATATAAACTCTCTTCAAACTGTATATAGTGGTTTTCACCAAGTGATAATGAGCTTGTTTTGTGCAACTTCCAAAGTCATTGTTTTTCTTCATTATTTTTAACAATGTTAATTTAAGATTGAAATGCATAGTGGGATCTAGCATAAATAAGACATAGAAAAACAAAGCATTGGCTTTGCCTTCTTCAAGCTCATTACAAGTGTAAGAAGGTGATGAGAACTGAACTGGTCACATGTGTTAACATTTTCTTTTCAGTGACTTTTCTTGGAAGAGGGATTGTAGGTACAAATGAAGGGACTGAAGTTTGAAAACAGGGAAGTACTTCTTAGCTATCCTCAGAGTGACCTGTAAATCACTGCTTCCACACATTTGTTGCTTCAGTAGTTTTAAATGTTTAACTTAATAAAATTTACACAAAGCATGTTTGATAATTTAATGCACATATATCCACATAAACAGGGAATAATCAAAAATATTTATGTCCCAGCATTTGCCTACTTAGTATATTGTGTTTTATCTCTATTTGGTTTTCTAAGGACAGATGATTTTATACCATGATGATACTGTTGAATAAGAATGCAGTAAGACATAAGAAAACATAATATAATTTTTTATGTAAATATTTTCCAAAATAAGAAATTATTTATTTTCTTAATGTGAATGTTAATCTCAATCTGAAGTTTAGTAGTAATTGAACACTGCTTCTTAGGGCATTCTTGGAGAAAATTCTTTTCATATATAACTCACATTCATAAAGTTACAAGTCTCAAGTTACAGTGTCTAATCATTTCTACTGTTTTTATTAGACTATTTAATAACCAGAACAACAGCTTACGAGATTCTAAATTAAATTATGGTGACATATAAACTTTACTGATAACTTTGTTTTAAACAGAAAACTTGTGAGTGAAGAAAACTCAAGGGACCTTCTGATCCCTCCTCTGGATGCCATCCAATGACATCTTCCTCTAGATAATCTGGTCTCTCTGGAGCACAAGCAGGCTTCATCTAAGATTCTAGGCAACGCTGCCATTTATTGGAAACAATCATAACTCATGCAGAGTGAATTTAAATAGTATTCATGAGCCAACCAGTTTTTTTAATTGAATTCTTTATTGGTACAATTTATATGTATCTCAAAATCACATATAACATTGGGAAATTTGTACCAGTATATGCCACAAGTTAATTCTCATTTTTACCCATATCCCTACCCACTCCCCCCTCCTCCCCCCTTATACATGCTCTTTTATTTTCTTTCAGTATCATATTTATTCCTTCCCCTCATCACATTCCCACACCAAGTTTCCTATAGAAATATTCCACTCTATA